>JARVJO010000061.1:315864-327861 GCA_031762555.1 Cynodonichthys magdalenae
CTCATGACCATAGATGAGGGTAGGAACGTAGACCGACCGGTAAATCGAGAGCTTCGCCTTCTGGCTCAGCTCTCTCTCTGAAGGAATCTGTCTGCAGAAAATTGTGAAGCTTTAACCGGGACAGATTTGTCGACAAATAGCTTTAAGTATCGGAGTTTGTTGAGGTTTTTTTTTTTTATGGAGTGTAAACTCCAGCAGGAGGAAACCCCATGTCGTGACGTGTTCCACAGTGGGAGGAGTTTCCCAGGAGCTTAGCTCAGTGGGGAGATGTGAATGTTCTGTGCAAAAATGAACGTCAAATACTTCATTTGGCTTTGGATGGAGTTTGAACCCTTAAAATAGATCCCATTTATGTTGTTAAATATTTTACTGCTGACTTCGGCATTACATAAAGGAGGGACAGCCTTAGCAGACATGACAACAGCTGCTAAATATGACTTTTCTGTTTAATAGTCTCATCTGGAGCAGATGTTGCTCACAAGAACATCATGATAAATTTGTCAGCTGAGCAGAATCAGCAACATTTTGTTTGCAGAATGGAGACAAAAACCACAGCAGCTTTCTAATAGTGATGAGCCAGTACACCGCTATCTTTATCTGTACTCAGAGTGGGTGTGGTCTAAAGCAGATGTGGGTGTGGTTTAGTCAGAAGTGGGTGGTGGGTTTATTCTGTACATTATTTAAAGTCTGAAATTGATATGGATTGATCAGAAGTTGCTAAATGTATTGTTTGTTTGAATGCAGTTTACAGAACAGCCTCAAGAATGAGATTCAAATCAATGTTTTTGATCACAAAAGAAAAAAACTATTGCTGTATTCATAATGAATACTCGTCTCAAATGAATATCTGGCTCAACCCTACTTTCTAAACATTAGCAGCTCAGTTAAAGCAAATAAAATTTCAAGCTGCAGGAAGCCTCTTGACAAGTCATTACTGACTGAAATGTGAGCTTTTTTCTGAACTGTTAAAAAGTAAATCACCCCGTCTTTTTACTTTATGTTCCAGTATATCAACCCCTCAGATGATGCCTTAGCTCATCTTGAAGTATTTCAGCACTTGTATATGCCAACATTACAATATCCAATCAAAAGGCTGCAGTTTAGTTTCAGTACGAACATGCAGGACTTCAGATACTTATGGGGTCAACTATCCAGGAAAACAAGAGTGTGGTAAAGTGGTAACAAAGAGTGTCCAGGCAGAATGGAGGGAATGGAGAAAGGTTTCTGGAGTAATTTGTAAAAATAGGGGAAGCAAAAAACAAAGGTTCACAAGAGAGTAGTTGTAAACTGTGTTGTGTGGTTTTGAGAAAGTGGCAGTGACAAAATGATAAACAGAAATGGAAGTGTCAGAGCTGAAGAAATTTCTTCTTGGGAGTGACACGGATGGAACAGATAAATAAGATCATCACAGGTGGCACAACTAGGAGAGAAAGAAGGTCAGACTGAGATAGTTTGGACATGTTCAGAGGGTTTAATGGTAGAAGGGTGTTAGAGATGTACAGTATGTATGTTGTTAGAGGTAGCTGGAGTGAGGAGAAGGACAGAATGAGATGTAGGATGATGACTACCTGTGACGACCACAAAAGAGCCAAAAAAGATACCTACTACATAATGTTACACTGTACAGAAGCATCACTGTATAAATCATGTTCCTTCTGTTTATTTACTTCAGCTAGACATACTGGATATGTATGGATTAAAAAAACTTGTTTGATTTTTTTTTTAAGAATTTGACCAAAATTGACCTGATGTCATGACCAGGGTAAAATGAAATGGTAAATGGCTTGAACTTATATAGCCCCTTATCAAATCCACTTGGACCCCAAGGCACTTTACACTTAAGACATTTACTCACACATTCATACACTGACGATGGTAAGCTACATTGTAGCCACAGATGCCCTGAGGTGCACTGACAGAGGCAAACACAACACATCAATGTCCAAAACAAGTAAAATAAAGTCACAAAATTATCACCATTCTTTGCCATGGTTTGATTTAAGGCCATGTTCCCTCTGCCAGTCACAGCCCAGAAAATGAGTCCATTCAGTCTGGCTCCGTCTGATTTCTGTTGTCACACAACAAGAACATCTGTTCTCTTCTCAGTACCACAGTGTTGGTTTATGTTGCCATTTTAATGGATTTATTATTTACTAATGATTTATTATTACTTTCTTCCAGAGAATTACCATGTCAGCAGCTCTGAAGGGAAGACAGAATCTGTGGTGAACCTGCAGCCGCAGACGTCTCTCGGCTCACTCCAGTCCAATTCTCCAGGTCCCAAACGTTCTGGAAACACTCTGAGAAAATGGCTGACCAGTCCGGTTCGCCGCCTTGGCCAAAGCAACTCTATCAAGAAGCTTGACCCTAATAAACCAAAGAAGACAAGTAAGTGACAGGATGTTACCCTACATGCTTTAGTTGTGCTGGTGTTAGTCCAATCTCAAAACTTTCTCTCCAAATATTAAAATCCAGCTCATTTTTGTTTAACACAATATTTTTTCTTTAGATTTTTTTCCCCACTTAGGAACTAAACTGTAACCTGTTCAAATACACAGTGAAATAAGTGTGATCACCAACATTTTTACAAATGAACTTAGAGGCCTTGTTTAGACCTGGTTCTTTATATTTGCTTTGGGTGCTTCTCAGCTCTTGGAATCATTTTGGTGGTAAACAGAAGCAATGTTTACTTCTTAAATAGCAGAACAGATATATTATTTGGTTTCCATTGAATGTTTTTCTTTGATTTTTCACAGGACCGGGGTCAGGCAGAGACGATGGCAGGAACAGCAACGAGCTTGGTCAGCCAGGCGACATCACTAACGAGGTTAGCAGAATGATGTCACACTTAAATAACTAGAACTCAGCCCCTTATATTGATCCCCAAAGACAATTTTAGTGTTGTTGTGTAAACTCAATAAAACAAAACAAAAACCAAATATTCCCAAAAGACAAACTAATGAATTAGACGAAACATAAAAAAGTAGAAAGATTGTTCATGTTTTTGTATGGAAGTCCCAGTTTGAGCAACTCCCCAGAAACACCCACCTAACAGGCTCATCAGCCCAGTTCAAGATGGCCACCTCAGCTAACTGATCAAACACAAACATTTTTATAGCTTCTCAATTTTAGAGATCTTGAGCTAAAACGTGGTGTCAGTAGAAGCTCTAAGCTGGAAAAATCCAGTTTAGGAAAAGTTCCAACACTATATTTTATAGAGAATGAGCTGTAGGACCACGTGTTGTGTATACACCACTATAATACAATTAATAAATGTACAATAATGCATACCTCTGGTGATGATTTAGTGATAAAACATAGTGATAGCGAGCATTTTCTAAATGGCTGACAGTTTTGGTTAGCCAAACAACTGATAATTGCGCTAGAGATGCAAACTTGTCTAAATATGCACAACAGAGTCTTAGAAATGCAATAAAACATATATTTTTGTTCTAGTATGCATGGCATTCTATGATTTTAAAGTATTTTTTGAAACATCTTAACCTTTGCTGTTAGGATGGTGTAAAATGGGTGAAAAAATAAGATTGGTCAAACTATATCTCACCAATTTAGTTTGACACAGTAGTTGATGGGGATGTCCAGCAACAGTACTGGCTGCCAACAGATCCCTCAGTTAACTGTTATTGCAGACAATAACAAAAATAGTTTAAGATGACTGTAACATTTACCGTACTAAACACAAAGATGGCTTTAATTCAAATAAAAACATTAAGCTAATATTTAGTGTGGTACCAGCTGATGATAAACCATACATATGTTAGAGCTACAGGCCCTGTCACTCTATAATGTTTTACACAACTTGTAAACATTCTGTCCAACACTGAAGATTGAATTTAAAAAGTCTGCTGGAAGCCTGTTTTGGATGAATACATACTGTAATGCTAATGAGTTGAACAAAAATATGACTATTTAGAGCAAAGTTTTCACAAGACATTATAGTGTGACAGAGGCTTAAACACATTGCATAGTTTGTTCTTTAAAATGTGCTTGTTTGTTAGCAGAAAAATAAATAAAAAATGACCTTCTGAAAGTTTTAATGAATTGTTTAGACATCTGCAAATGATTAACCTAATTTAATGCACCGCTATCAACATTTCTTAAGGATTTTTTTAGCTAATTACATTCTGTCTGAACTTTCAGTAATTTTTGTTACTGAATCTATTCTCTGCTGATATTTCTTTTACTAACCCAATGATGGAAATGAGAAAAAGCAGGTCAAATTCAGAAGAGTTTCTGCTGCTTTGTTTTACTGGTATTTTTCTAAAATGACTAAAACTCAGATTGTTACTGCCTTCATAATGTTTACAACGTGTTCACTTGCAACTAAAATTACTTTTATAGACCAAATTACACTAATAGGAAGAAAACCTTAATTCTAAACTAATTTAAATCAAAAAGCTCTGATTTGCATGAGCTGTTCCTCTTACACTGTTTCTGATCCTGGCTGCAGTTTTATCCTGTTGTAAAGATTATTAACTTTATATTTACATAATGAAAGGTAAACACATGAAGTTCCTCTTTTTAAAGTTTAATTTTTCTCTTTGACACAGTCTGGGTGCTGTGGTCAGAATTAACTCTTTCTTTGTCAAGCTTTTTGTTGCACAGAATTATTATGAAATCATTTTTTTATTGTTTTTTTTAGATTTATTGAGGACAGCAAAGAAAAGGATTTAAAAGTATAAAGTCTACAGAACATGGACTTTAGATTGTTAGACTAGTTGTTAGGTTGTGTCAGCATATTTTAGTTTAAACCCAGTCACAGAGCAGAGTTATTAGTTGGATTAAATTCACCCAAACTAATATTTTATGGCTTATTCACTGTCATGTGTTACTCACATTGAATGAAAAGACAGAATAACTGTCAGGGATTTTATTCACCAGCATCAAAGAAATGTTCTGGAAGAGGAGCTTAAAATTCATTTGATTAACTTTAAAACAAAAATGTGACCACATTTAAGTGTTTAATTCTTTCAATCCAGTGCATTATAAGGTATAGTTAATGCTCTGAGGAACTGCTGTAATATTTTATTATATATTAGATTAACAAAGGTCAAATTATAAAGCAGTGTAGTAGCTATCTCTTCCAGATTACATATTGCTCCCATCTCAAATGAGTTCTTGTTGTTTTGCTAATATCAGATTAAACTTGAATGAGTTTTATGTTAAGACTGTCAGGAACTCGATGACTTGGTTCTTTCTGTCATATGAACTCACATATCACTGCTCCGTGTCTCCTCACACCAAATGTTCTTCATCAGGACAAAAACTCGCTGTCCAAGGTGCCCTCTGGGATGCAAAGCGGCGGAGAGGAGGAGCCAGAGGATGAGCCCCACCTTCCTCTACCCCCCCGCATGGAGATCATCAAGGACCCTCCAGCTCCTGATGACAAGGTAACCACTGAGGGTTCAAGTGTGTGTGTGCTCTCTTTCTAATTTATGTATGATATGTGCATCTATCACACAAAGTTTTGATAGCAGTAAGACCTTAGCTCTCCTCTCATCTCTTCATTGTTGCTCACCTGTAACTTTCATTCTTCTCTGCTTACTTGTGCCTCCCTCTAATTTCAATCTAACACTCCGCTCCCTCTTCTTTCTTCCTCCGCTCCAAGTCTTCGTCCTTGCTAACATCCCTGCAGTCATCCTCTGAGGTGCCCAGTGCTGCAGAGCTTGTTAGTGCCATAGAGAAACTGGTTCAAACCAAGATGGTGAGTTTGTTCATAAGGAGGCTGAAGTGGATGCAGTTCATTCCTCTTTTTTGTGAATCTGGAAGTTTGGTTTCAATGTTTCCACAAACATACTTGTATAGTAGCATTCCAACAGTTTAGATGTCTGTGGTGCATGCATGTCTTATCAATGGTCTTATCCCTTGTTCATGAATGTCTTGCATTATTGCACTGAGGTTGCTGAAGGTTGGCTGCATCAGGGTTTGATCCTCTGATCAAACACCACTCCAACCAATCAGACCTAGCTTATACTTTAATACACAGGAAAATGATGAACTGACAACAAATACGTCAGTCACAAGTGATCACTGTGCCCAGAGCAGATGCATCTTTCAATTTTATACAGACCCTACAAAAAGAAGCACACATTTTTATTACTAATAAACACTTCACATTACAAAAATAGCCAGTTCTGACAAACACACAAAACAAATGCCTGTTTCATTCAAATCAGCTGTGTGAATAGAAAAACAAAAACTCTGCGGTGCCATTGGTCACTGCTGCTGAGACAACCGAGAGGTGCAGGTGTGGCAGAAAGCTCAATCATTTAGGTGAGGCGTTAAAAGTACTGTGGCAAGCAATCATAATTAATATCACTGATATCAAGCCTTATAATACTCACACTAGCAGTCAGCCTGCTGAAAATCCTGAGAGTTTCACATTGGATTTTCAGTTTTGAAGCAAACATTCTGCTTTTTTTTTTTTGTTTTGTTTTAGATTTTGTGTGTGTGTGTGTGTGTGTGTGTGTGTGTGTGTGTTTCTATAATTTGGATACCTTAAAAAAATAAGAAATACAATAAAAAGTGACTTTATTTTATAGTTGATTAATCCTACAGTGCTGTAGAGGACCTGCTGTCTTTACCAACGTAGGTGGGGGTTTTTGTGTGCGTTTCCTTTTCTGAGAGAGTTTTCTGGGATGGATGGATGGATAGATAGATGGATAGATAGATAGATAGATAGATAGATAGATAGATAGATAGATAGATAGATAGATAGATAGATAGATAGATAGATGGATAGATAGATAAAAGTAGCATTATTTTTTTTTGTTTCCATGTTAGAATACAATAGTTTACATATCTTAAATAGAATTCAACAAAATTTATTCTCCTGTTTCTTGAAAATATTTATTCAGCTTAACTTTTTTGTGGCATAAGCTGAGTTCTATGGAGGACCAAAACTGACAAATTAAAACTAAAAGCAAAAATATATTAATGGCCCAATAAACAAACAAATAAATAAATACACTTGAATTGTAACAATTAATTAAAAAAAGAACTTAACCTCCTGTTTTGTAATTTAATTGATCTTAATAATTATGTTTTCCAGCTTTGTTTTTGTTTTAGCACATAATTTAAATGTTACTTTAAAAATATTCACTTTTTTGTTTTTCCTGTTTATTGTTTTACATTTGTCTCTCAATATTTTATTTATTGATTTTTTTTGTTTGTTTCTAGGTTTTTTTATTTCCATGTTTTGTTTTTTAAGCAATTAAGGTGGGCTGGCCTTCTTGGGTCAGCTCCTCTACTATTGGTTCATAGAGCAGAAACCATGCACAGATCAACAACAAAATATATACATTTTTTTAAAAGTAACATTTTAATTGTACTCTAATATATCATTTGCAGGAACTAAGCTGGAAAAATGAATATGAAGGTCAATTAAATTATAAAATATGAGATAAAATAAATTGTTGCATTTGAAATGTATTTATTTATTTATTGGGCCATTTATATATTTTTGCTTTTAATTTTAATTATGTCAGTCTCGGCCTTCCATAAGATTCTTTCTCAGTACTTACTCTGAAAGCTAACATCTCACAAATGTGACGTGTAATTGTACTCTCATGTCCCTTATGCAGACTACAGAACCTGGAGCTTATCAGGTCCTCGAACAAAGCCCCCCCGTCCAGCAGCGAAACCCTGAACTGGAACAGAGAGCTAAAGCCATGAGAGGCCGGATGTGAGTGTCCGCGCTCCGCCTGATCCCTGTTTTTATTTGTTTATTGTTTGTTTCACTACCGTGACCTGCAGTACGAAAGGTGTTGGTTAATTCTGCTAATGTGTTTGTTTTTTCTGCTCAGGTTTGTTCTGAATGAACTGATTCAAACAGAGAAGGATTACGTCAGAGACCTGGGCATCGTGGTGGAGGTGAGTTTAAACCCAGCTGTAATCAGTAGAGTGATTAATGTGGATATCAAACAACAAGTTTTATTACGTCTCTGCAGGGCTTCATGAAGACTATGGAAGAGAAGGGAGTTCCAGACGACATGAAAGGAAAAGACAAAATGGTGTTTGGGAACATCCATCAGATCTATGACTGGCACAGAGAGTGAGTATATATTTTACAAGTATTTAAACCAGGACAACACAAATGGTCAGCCTGTGGGTTAATAAATAAATATATATAAAAATAAGTTTTAAACACAAATGTTTTCCCTACCATTATCAACCTCTAACTTATCCTACAACACCAAGCTTGACACATGGACGGTTTCAATTTGACAGATTACAGGCTCGCATTTATGCTTCTAGGTTTTCAACTATATATCTTCTCTGGGTACTGTATTATTTTAAATCAGAGGTGCCCAAAGTGGGGCCCGTGGGCCAAAACTGGCCCACCAAGGCATTTGATTTGGCCCACCAGCAGTTGCCATGGTTACTGGGTTGTAATATCTCGTCCTATGTAGAAACACAGTATTTTTACTTATATTAATTTAATTAATTGGCCCAATGCTTATATAAGGGGCTGTACTGCAGTTAGTCTAAAATGTGAAACACCGACTGGCTGTTAGCTTAATCTTTCAAAATAAAAGGACGTTATTTAAGAAGGATTTGTATTTCATGTATTATATTATTGCATTTGGCCCGCAGCCCTCAGATTTTTATTTTGGCCTTCTCGGGGGAGAAAAGTTTGGGCACCCTTCTTTAAAGTGAATAAAAATGACTGGCGAACATGAGTGTCTTAAATAAAGCAGAGCAAACACCCCTTTTCATTAAATAAAAAAAATTTCTATTGAGCTGTCAGAAAAACGAATGTTGCAGATAAAAAAAAAACTACAGTTTACTTTAAAAAATGTAAGAACTGAAAGTTGTTTAAAAAGGCCAACTTGTGTATAAAGAACATAATGAGGAAAACTCTTGCCTCCAGCTGTCCCTTCCTGTAGACCTGAAACGCTTCCTTGTCCACATATTTGGTTGGACACGTGTCCCAGTCAACTTTCCTGTATATTTGTGGTCTTGCAGTTTAATGTGACTCAAAGTAGAAGTTCCACTTTGCTGTCAAACCATCAAAAATGTGGTTGATTTCAAAGATTACATTCTTTAAACTAAAGATTAGTTAAACATTTCTGGTGTAATTTCATGTCAGAGTTATAGCACCACTTACAGGCCTGGCATAGATACTACAGCATTTTGGTTTTTTTTTTTTTCCCCACATGGATGAAAACATTTGTAAAAACATTACTGTTTGAGAATGTTTTTTAGGAAGATCAAAAAATGACTGATTGGTAAAAATAAAAGATTCCCTTTTGAACAAGGACTCAAAAATGTTGTTTTGTACTTGCTGCTGATGGACGACTTCTGTACTTCACAGCTTCTTTGTAGGAGAAATGGAGAAATGCCTTGAGGACCATGAACTCCTTCCTGAGCTCTTCATCAAACATGTGAGTGAAAGTGACCATCCCAGAGTATTTACCTGATGAGCCCCCACCCCGTGATCTGCTGCCTGAAAACCTTGTTTGTTTTGCAGGAGAGAAGACTATACATGTACGTGATTTACTGTCAGAATAAACCCAAGTCAGAGTACATCGTAGCAGAATATGATGCATATTTTGAGGTAAGTGAATTATTTTTGTTTTTTAGTTATGTATCAGCCACTGTATCTGTGCAGGAAAAAGATTTACAGGCATGTTTGTAGACTGTGCCTGACTGGACGTTAGTCAACCAATGTTCAGGAAAACCTCTTGGAACTCTGCCTCTCTTGCAGTTATTTGCATGTTATGTAGGTTGTGGCAGAATGGCTAAAAATAACACATTTTTACACAGAATACTGTTACTTCCTCGAGAACTCCCATGTTCCTATAAATGGTTCTTTTGGATTAGGTGCCATCTCTGGGTTTTGTTTATGAGTAAAGGAAGAATGAGTATTGCAGACTCTGTGTCAGTCAGTTGTGGTAAAGAGGGAGCTCTAACCCTAACCACCCCTACTTTTATCTATAGCAATAAAATGTGAAGGACTAAAATACTAAGATCACAGAAACAGGCAGTCGAAACAAGTTTTCTCTGCAGGTTACCTGGATTCTCCCTTAAAGATTGGTAGAGACGTTCAGTTATGTAGTAGAGACTTGGAGTAGAGCTGTTGAGGTGGTCTGGGCATGTCCAATTGAAAGAAAACCCAGGGGAAGACGCGGGAAGGGAAAGACCCAGAGACCATAAAGTTCATTCTACTCCATTCGAAGCTGAACAGTCCACACATGGTCACATGGTTGTTTGATGCTCCTTTTTGCGCCCAACTTTCATAGCTCCTGAGACACACTGCGCCAAGCTCCTGGGAAATCCCTCCTGCTGCAGGATATGGGACTACACAGGGTTTCTACCTGCTGGACTCTACACTCCAGGAAAAATAAACTTCCATACCTAACATTATTTGTCCACAAATCTGTCCCAGTTAAACAGATTCCTACATGGAAAATGTCTCTTTTGTCTCCATCTGTGAGCTTTTGGCCATTTGATTATCCTTATAAATGTCTGCTTCTGGGTACAACAGTCAGATTCTGGAAGCGGGCAGTCAGCATAAACACATACTCACAAACTCCTGACCAACACACAGTAAGTTCTCATGCAGCGGGGTGTGAAACGTTCTCACCGTGGGTTGTGACAAGAAGGGGTGGAGGACTCGAAGGTGCAAACAGAATGACACAATTTTCATCATGCAACTGTGACGACGAGCAGATTTTGGCAGTTCAGATGGAGCAGAGGCCTTATGTCTCCCAACTGGCCTAGGAATGCCTTGGAATCCTATCAGAAGAGGTGGCTGTGGAAAAAGAAGTCTTGCTGCTGAAGCTGTTTCCCCTGCAACCCAACTCTGGATGGATGGATGGATGGATGGATGGATGGATGGATTAGTTGTCTTCTACCTGAGATGCCCCTCTACCTTTAGTTGCATCACATCCAGTTTTTCTTTAAGTCAAACTTTAAGAAAATGTTCATACATTCATCCTCTTCAGGCAAATAAATAAACCTCATCCCTGATGCAGATGGAGTATTCAACCTGTTTTTGGTAAAAAACATTTTCTCAGATTTAGAGAAGCTGACTCGTATCCTGGCTGCTTCACACTCAACTGTGAAACCCCTGTCCACACTTGCCATGTTCTGAAGATACCAACAGAACCATATTTTCTGCAGAAAGCACAAACAGGACCATGAAGTTCTCAAACCTGAACACTCAGTTTTTGTACCAAGAATGTGGACACAGCTTTTGCCCTTAAAAGCAACACCACTACCCCATTGTCCTCCAACCTGCTGCCTCATACGCCAAAGTTTTAAAGAGGTGAAATTATGTAAAATCCCCTTTTCTGAGCTTCATATTATATTATTCCCTCATCAAACACATACCCAAAGTGTTGCTTTGAATGATTCATGCATGTTTGAGAAATCCTTCAGTTTCCTGCAGTAGCCATGTGAAGCTGCCTAAACGCTTGCAGGTACAAAGCACCGCCTGTTTGTACATAGCTCCTCCCTTTTGTTAACACTGGGAACTATTTTTCAGGGGATCCAGCAGGACATTCAGTCCAGGCTGTCCATCAGTGACTTCCTCATTAAACCCATCCAGAGAATCACCAAATACCAGCTGCTGATGAAGGTAACACTGAAGCTTTACATGTCAGTTTTTCATTTGATCTTATTCAGTGAATGAAACATTTTACATGTAAAGCAAAAGACATTTGAGCTGAAACTTATTGATGATTATCATTCAGAGCATTAATGTGGTGTTTGTTTCTCTGCAGGACTTCCTGAAGTACAGCTTGAAGGCAGGACTGGATTGTAAACAAATCGAGGTAAAAAAAACAATTATTTTACAGTAATAAATGTTCTAAACCAAAATTTAAGGTACAATCTGACCGGGCTTAGATTATTGGAGAAAGTCGGCACATTTTTGTCTGCTTGCAGGATGTTTAATGAATGAATGAATGACTTTTTTTATTTCAGACAATTAACAAATTTAAATAATAAATAAATCAATTTCAGAAATGC
>JARVJO010000061.1:510281-521573 GCA_031762555.1 Cynodonichthys magdalenae
CAGAAGATCTGAAGGACCCTGCTCTGGTCTCAGCTGAAGGTCCAGAAGAAGACCTGTCATTGGAGACTGCTGCTGAACAGCTCGAGGGTACACACACCA
This sequence comes from Cynodonichthys magdalenae, assembly GCA_031762555.1. Taxonomy (NCBI): domain Eukaryota; kingdom Metazoa; phylum Chordata; class Actinopteri; order Cyprinodontiformes; family Rivulidae; genus Cynodonichthys; species Cynodonichthys magdalenae. The sequence goes on from JARVJO010000061.1 coordinate 510,381, forward strand.
CCACTCTACGTCTCTTAACTCTGTCTTGATCTGTCAGATTCCTGTGATTTTTCTGCCACTTGTGTAAAGGGTTGATGTGTGGAGGAGGCACTCGCTGCTTTAACAAACCTCAGTTTTACTCTTTTGTTCCTTCACTGTAAAAAAGCTAACCTCCCACAATCTTTTCCTTTTAGTTTGTTAGCTTTGCATGAAGTGGATGTGTTTGGATACACTTTCTTCTTTAAAGCAGTTTATATCATCGTCTCTGCTTTCAGTGTTGGCTGACGTTTGACCTTTGACCCACTAGATTTGTTTCTATCTTCCAGAACGTTTCAGTCGCTTGTTTTTCTTCTGAACAAATTAATGCCTAAAGTGTTCATCTGACTTGTAGTTTTGTTGTTTGGCTGTTTTTTCCTGTGCTGTGTTTTTGCACAGCTCATTTACCTTGAAGTGATGTGGATAGATTTAAGGTGTCTGACAGCAGCTGGATCATCAGAAACTAGGAGTTGTCAGACTTTGTGGAAGATTGTAAAGGAGCAGAATGATTGTTTTATATAAAACTTATTGTTTTGTTTAACATTTATCTTCCAATTTCTGTCCAGCACATCTTTAAGCCTCTGGGGACGAACAATTTTCACTCTCTGTCCTGTAATCTGTTCTTACTTGGGAGTCAATAATGTTTTACTCTCCAAATAATTAATTGGTTATGTGATTTTTGGCTTGTCCTTTCAAAGCTTATTTGAAAAATCCTTTCCAGCAGAAACTATCTTTACTTTCACAGGTGTTTTGGGCCTGTTCGGAGTAAGGTTGGGCATAATCGTATCGTGGAATTAATCGTCAGAAAAACATAAATCATATATATTTTGGCACTTGATTAATAGGATTAATGCCACCAGGCAGACTGACAGGAGATTTCCTCGGTCAGTCCGTCGATGCTCCTCTTCGCTTCAAATACAACAAACATTTTTTAAAGTTCTGTAATTTATTTATCATAACTCCGGTTTTACTTGATCCATCAACACAATTTAAAATTTGATGCATAGCCTGAAGTCTGTACTTTTGACACAACTTGGAACAGATTTCTACAAAGAGCACATCTTTCCAAGTAGAGTGATTTAAATTGGTCATGTGACTAGGATATGAGGGTGTTCAGAGATTAATCGTCAAATTAATCGTTATCGGCTAAATACCACAATTAATCAGGATTCATTTTTTTGCCAATATTACCCTAGTTCGGACCCTGTACTTTAATCCGTCTCTAATGATTGGTTGATATAACTAAATGTAGGTGTGAAGGCTCTAAATGTGTGTTGAAGAAATTTTAATTTAAATAACTTTCAGAGGTGGTGTAGACCCTATTCATCTTCATCCTTTTGATAGTCTGAACCTTGCTGTAGGTCCTCCTCTTGAACTGACATGCATCCACACAAATAAACAGTTTGCTTCAACTGATGTCTGATTTAAAGTCAATCAGCTGTCACTGGGAATAATTTGAAAATAAGTCTTTTTTTTTTTTTTTATTAGTTGGCCAGGTTTTGTTTTTAGACACACTGATCCCTGTGAGGTCCCACGCGGTATGGGAATGTTGTTTTGTGGAAGAGCATGTATTATAATGTGTATTGCCTTGCATTCACAAAAACTGCATTTTAAAAGTCCCAAAAATGTATTTGAAAGTGGGTTTCATAGTGAAAAAAATCTTAAAACTCCACACTGGTGTTTTTGTGTAGAATCACCAAAACACAAAGTTTTAAAGACTGAAATGTCATAGACCCACTACTAATCTAATCCCAAGGGTGACAGACATAATATAATGACAGATTAAATGCTTGGCGTTGGGCTGCAGACACTTCATTTCTCAGTTACAGCAAAACCTTTTTATATTTTGTATTTTTTCGATGAACAGACAACTTGAGCAGAGCAATAACACAAAATAATTAAGACAAAAATATTTTTTATCAATGTATTGAACTGTTAAAAGTACTGCAAATGTTGCAGAAATAGTTCAATATATAAATATATCAAATTTACAGTTAAAAATGTGGGATGTTGAACAGTTTTAAAAGATGACACTCAGATAAATAATTTAGCTTGATCTGTTTGAACAGCTTTAGAAAAACGAATGTCTCCAGCTCTGGATAATGTGCCTGAGCCGTCCATTTTGTCCCTGTTGTGGGACTGACAACTCCCAGTCAACCATGTGCTACTCTTTTATGGTTTTATAAATGAAGTAGGCGTTCCTCCTCTTCGTCACCCCACAACAAGGATATTCTTCTTACTCTTGTATTTCATTGTCTTTTTCTTCTGTTTACAGTTCCTCCCCAACATGTAAACTTTACTAAATAAGAGCTAGTTTCCTGTGTTTTCTGTGTTTTCTGTATTTGGCAGTGTTACAGTGCCACCTACTGGCAATGCATAGTTATTACATCATTTTGGTTTTACTGCATTTCCATGTAAATAACATTTGTAGAAAGGGTGCTGTGTTCATAAAGATATTTTCAAATAGAAAAACAAAGATTAGAAATAGCATAACTCAAACTGCTCTGTTTCACAAGAACTTTGGGGTCCAGATTGTACGGCCAGGTTTGAACGTGCTCAATCAGCTGCACCTATAGTCATCATACAAGTTGGATTTTAATACCAGTCTGAACCGGGCTTTAGACTTTGTGCTTTGTGTCTTGAGGTTTTTCACACTGGTGCATTTTCCTCACTGTTGGGTAGAATATGTCCCGTTGCTTTAAGAAAAACCCTGATGTAAACTACTTTGTTTGCCAGTGTGAAATAGTAAACACTGTTCTCTCAGATCTGATCACTTTTTTTTGTTGCTTTGGTGGTTTCAGAAGTGCACCCAAGCAGTCAGGACAATACTTTCACAGAGAATCACTAACAAAGAAAGAGACATTATGTTGAGTTTGACTGACCTGTTTTAATTCTGAGTTATTACATAAAAAATTGAAAGGTTTTACTCATGTGGTGTTTGTTTGTTTTTTTGTGCAGAGCCTACAGCTGCAGCAGTAGAACCTACAGAGCCTGAGGAGCCTTTTGATAACAGCACCTATAAAAACTGCCAGCACCACAGCTACACCCCCTATACGTTTGTAGACCTGGATGTAGACATGGCCAAGTATCGCCTCCCTCAACCCTCCTCTGGCAGACCCTCACCTCTGCACTAGAAGAGCAGAACCAGTTAAAATTTATTCTTTGTAACTGTTGGTTTAAAAATTAGTGAATCAAATATATATGTGGATATATATATATATGCACCTGAACCTATCAGGTCTGCAGAAATATTGTGAGAATGTGACATGATTAAAATACACAAGTTAAAACTAAAGTTTGTTTTCTTTCATATAAAGATATGTGTGTAATAAAGAAAGTGCTGATTTCATACATTAGTTTAGGTTCCTCAGCCAGTTTGTCTATTTAAATATCCTAATCAAACTGCTTATGTCAGTTTCTGTATTAACAAACTATAAGAAAATACATTTCTTTTAGAGTAATGAGCTTGGACTGAATGTAGAACATAAAAAATGTGAACATTAGATCAGAAAGTGGAAAAAATCCCAGCAGGATGCAGAGAGACGTCATGACTCCACCCACTTTCTACATAAACATGAGGCGAGCGCTGCTGCGTGCCCCTGCGTGATGACGCAACGCAACAACTGCGAGTCCCGATTGCTGCAGCCGCTTGTCAGTGTGACGAAGATTGGCACTCAGGTAAGCTGTCACTCAAAATCCCTCTTTTTCCGTTCCCTATCAATCAAACAATCTGGGCCGCACGCAAAAATGCCCCGGGGCGAAGAGCGTGGACCTAGACAAAGCAGCGGAGGGTGTTTTTAGAGAAGGAAGCAGAAGCGGCAGCGCTTTGTTGGGAAGAATAAAAAATATCTATATACAAGTGGAGGAGGAGGGGGGTAAAAATATGTCGGCTTTTGGGGGGCAGAGGAGGATTGTGATAGCAAAGGGCGAGAGCTCCAGACTAGGCCCAGGAGCAGCAGTTGTAATGTTAGCGCGGAGGGGAGGGAAAGGAGAAGGCAGCTGTCCCTGCGTAATTGATTGATGGGGAAGGATTTGAGGACAAACCGGGCTAGCTTCGTTTACATTATTGTTGATTCGTGTTAATTTAATTGCTGCACATACTTGACACCCGCCCCTACAAAACATTAAATAAACATGTCTTGGTAAACTATTATTTTTACCAACGTGACCGGAGCTGTCATATCACTCACTGCTCGCCTTGTATCAATCCGCAGTAGGGACCTTTTTAGTACCCGGCTAGGCTAGGTTAGCATGGTTTTATTTTTAATGTCGACTGATCCCCTCCTCTTTCATAATATGGCGCTTTGCATCTTGGTTGCACCATCGTGGTAGCATGAACAACGTAATTAACAGCCTGCTAGCTCGTTGAAGCTAGCGCTAGCTTAAGCAGGCTTGTTCTGCTTGGTAACCCCCCTAGATTTCGAGCTAATGTGTTGCTTTCATTACATTATAGGCGGCTAAATCTGATCAAATACAATGCTTCTCTAACTGAGCATATCGGTGCATGTTCGTTGCTGTCCTGGTTAGAAGATTGCCTAAGGCCCAAAGCATTTGAAAAACAAACAAAAAAAAAACTTTCTCTTCTATTACCGCCACCAGTGGCGTCCGCAGCTAACATCGGATAAAGGCTAATTTATAGTGGGTGTGTTAACACAAGCTGCACCGCTAACAGGCTCACTATTAGGAGCCGACGTAAATATTATAATATAGTTGTCTCATCTCTTTCATTATGTATTAGTGGGTTCTTTGATTTTATTTAATGTTTTTTGATGGGGCCGCCTTTGTATTTTTTTACTTTTATATTTTTAAGCATCGTTGCAAGTAGACCTGATTCTATGTTTTATATTTGGCTTAATTTGGTTTGTAGCTGCTCCTATTTTGTTATTAAGACGTTTTATTTATCTTCACTGTGTGTGGAGTTCAAGATTAACATAACTTTACTATATATATATTTTTTCAATTCAACCAGTCTATTATTAAACAAGATAATAATGTTTTTATTGTGAAAACTAGACATTTACATTAGTTATTAGTTGTATGCCTGCACTGATAGCGGTTTAACTTGTGTATTGTGTAGGTTGGCCACCTGTTCCTGCTCTATAATGCCCCAGTGTTTGCAGTGTCTGCAGTGAATGATGGCAGCCCAGTCGGTTTCCATAGACAAATATCCAAAGGGAGAGCAGCAGGTGGGTGTCAAGGAGACCTGAGGTCCTGCACAGCCAGCTCCAAGTGGATCAAATGCAGATTCAAACAACAAAAACAAGAATACCAATTATAGTCCTTATTGCCTTGCATTCACACAAACTGCACTTTAAAAGTCCCAAAAATGTATTTGAAAGTGGGTTTCAGAGTGAAAAAAATCTTAGTCTTAGTCATTCTTGACATTACGCTCATTCTGCAGCCAAACAAAGGAGAACATTTTGAGTATGTAATCTTGGATCACAAGCACTGTCAATGTTATGACATCAGCACAAGTGCTTTTATAGGCTCTTTCACAAAAGACCATCCACATCCAGCTCTTAGACACATTTTGGCTAACACTGTGTGGTTTCTGACTGGACTGAGAGGAGTTTAAACAAACCTACCTCCAGTGCACCTTCAGGGTTTCCTCTACATGTAACTGATCGTTTCACACTGCCACAGCAAAATAAAAGCCGCCACACTTTCAGAATAAAAAAAAAATGTATATAGGACAACTGGAGTGCTCGGAAACCATGTGACCATATGATCGGCTGTAGAAGCTAAGCATCAAAAGCAAAATGGGGAAAAGTCTGAATTTACCATTACTGTACATGTTGGCAACATAGCAGGAAAAAGGACTGACGATGTAGAAATCATAAAAAAAGATTAATAATACTAACAAAGTTTATATTAATATTCTATAATTTATATTTTACAGTTTATATAATCTATCTAATGTTTTAAATAATGCCAGAAAAGCTGTGTTTTGGATCTACCAACAGAAGATGAAACAGAAAAAACATCTCATTTCACAACACAAGTAAGCAGATTTGATCTTATTTAACTCAATGTGATCTGACAAGAACTAATGCTAATAATGTAACAGTTTAAAGAGTAACTTACCCCAAAATCAACTTTTTTTTTTTTTTTTTTTACAGATAAACTGTCTAAATTGTGCCCTGAGGATAAAACCCTTTTGTCTAAAATTGTTTAAATCTACAATATTTGGTCTAAAAACTTTCTTTGTGCTGCTCTCTTTGGGTTTAACTATGGCTACATTTGAATTTCGTTATTTGTTCAAAATATACTGTGTGACGTCAAACAGCACAGTGTTCAGTATAAAAGCATCTCATAGAGACACGCCCTGCAGAGATTCAGGAGTTAGCCATAGCATGTTGATCATAGTGGTAGAAGCCTCCTTTCCTCTCACCCACAGTGCAAAACATGACGTCTATCAGTCATAAAACAAACTGAATTAACGTAGAGCCTCCGCAGCACAGGGAGTTTTCACGTCACGCCTCCCAGCCACCTCTGCTGCCCGGGGTGGGTTGATGCTTCCGTCCAGGGTGGTGTGTGTCGGACGGAGCGCAGCCGAGGTTGCGATGTCCTGAATGATCCGGGTGGGTAGTACACTCGTCAGTCCTGGACTGAGCTGTCTTGTTAATTTTAAATGAAACAGTGAACCAAACAGAAATGAAAAGATATTCTTTCTGTTCTGTTTTGGACCAGAGTCATATTTCAACAATTTGTTGCCTGAACTTTACATGTTTAAACAGATAAATGTGAGTTTGCATGTACAGCGGGTGAAACAAGTATTGAACATGTCACCATTTTTCTCAGTAAATATATTGGTAGAGGTGCTATTGACATGAAATTTTCACCAGATGTCGATAACAACCCAAGTAATCCATACATTCAAAGAAATCAAACCATAGATGTCCAGAAATTAGGTTATGTGTAATAATGTGAAATGGCACAGGGATATAGTATTGAACAGGCTTACTGAAATGTATTTAATACTTTGTACAAAAACCTTTGTTGGCAAAGACGGCTTCAAGACACCTCCTGTATGGAGAAACTAGTCGCATGCATTGCTCAGGTGTGATTTTGGCCCATTCTTCCACACAAACAGTCTTCAAATCTTGAACGTTTCGTGGGCCTCTTCTATGAACTCTGATCTTTAGTTCTTTCCATAGATTTTCTATCGGATTCCAGTCAGGTGATTGGCTGGGCCATTCTAGCAGCTTTATTTTCTTTCTCTAAAACCAATTGAGAGTTTCCCTGTGTGTTTGGGGTCATTGTCTTGCTGAAATGTTCACCCACGTTTCATCTTTATCATCCTGGTAGATGGAAGCAGATTTTTATCAAGTACATTTTTCCATTCATCCTTCCTTCAGTTATTTGAAGTTTGCCAGTACCATATGCTGAAAAACAGCCCCACACCATGATGTTCCCACCTCCAAACTTCACTGTTGGTATGGTGTTTTTGGGGTGATGTGCAAACGTGATGTGTATTATGGCATCCAACAAGTTCAATTTTGGTCTTATCTGACCAGACTATGGCTGTGTCCAAAACGGGATGTCGGGTCCTCCGAAGGACCCGGTCTACCCGGTTGAGGTGGGCCAGGTCCCTGGTAGATCACGAAGACAGAAAGAAAGTCGCAGTGAATTTGGACGGTCTAGACTTCGGTTTTATTCCCGCCCTTACCCGGCGTATGTCTGGTCACCTAGCAACCGTGACGATGCTATACAGATGCAAAATTAGAAATTTATTAGAAAAATATCAACTTATTAGAGTTATTATCACAAAACAATAAAATTAACTTAAAGGCAATATTTGAAGAACTAATGGACCTGCTGTAGATGCATGTTTATTTCGCTAAACCAGATCGTTTTTTTTCTGACAAAGACAATATTTAAAAACATGTTTATACAAATAAAAGTATTAACAACACAACCGCTTGAAATGTTTAATTTTTATACCGCCAGATTTTTATTTAAAACATTTTCACTTGCTTCATCTACCATTACTAGCAAAAAAAATCTCCGGTCGGCCCGCAATGCCTTATGGGATGTGGTGGGCCGGGAAAGATCCATCGGACCAGTCCTTCAATTCGGGGCAAAGGAAGGACGTATTTGTCGGCCACATCGGAGGAGTCTTTGGTTTTGGACAGCCTCCGTCGCGGAGCTGTGATGTAAGCAGCCCATGAATTCGACCTTCAGAGGACCCGGCCTCTCGTTTTGGACACAGCCTATATTCTCCCAGTATTTCACAGGCTTGTCTAAATGTTGTGCAGCAAACTTTAAACAAGCTTCAACATGCCTATTCTTAAGCAATGGAGTGATGAGCATGCATACAGGCCATGGCGGTTGAGGGTATTACTTATTGTTTTCTTTGAAACAATTGTACCTGCTAATTCCAGGTCTTTCTGAAGCTCCCCACAAGTGGTCCTTGGCTCTCGGACAACTCTTCTGATAATTCTTTTCACTCCTTTGTCAGAAATCTTGCGAGGAGCACCTGGTTGTCTTCGGTTTAGGGTTGGGCAATATTGGCAAAAAAATTGATCCTGATTAATTGTGGTATTTAGCCGATAAAGAAATAATTTAACAACTAATCCCCTGGAGTCTCTGAACACCCTCATATCTTAGTCACATGACCAATTTAAATCACTCTACTTGGAAAGATGTGCTCTTTGTAGAAATCTGTTCCAAGTTGTGTCAAAAGTACAGACTTCAGGCTATGCATCAAATTTTAAATTGTGTTGATAGACCAAGTAAAACTGGAGTTATGATAAATAAATTACAGAACTTTAAAAAATGTTTGTTGTATTTGAAGCGAAGAGGAGCATAGAGCGGACTGACCGGGGAAATCTCCAGTCAGTCTGCCTGGCTGCATTAATCCTATTAATCATCAAGTGCCAAAAAATAATTGATTTATGTTTTTCTGACGATTAATTGCACACAATACGATTATGCCCAACCTTAGGACTGTACTTGTAAAGTGCCTTTCTATCCAACCAGGATACTCAAAGCTCTTCACACTACAATCTGTGTCCTCATTCATCCATTCACACAGCACTATTATGTCTCTACAAAAGCTAACATGTACAATCATCATACACTGATGGGACACATCACAGGCATCAGGGGTAAAGTGTCTTGCCCAAGGACACAACTGAGACAGCTGGAACGGGGCATCGAACCGGCCATGGTGAAATGTTCTTTCCACTTCTGGATTATGGCCCCAACAGTGCTCACTGGAACATTCAGAAGTTTAGAAATCTTTCTGTAACCAATGCCATCATTATGCTTTGCAACAATAAGGTTGCGAAGGTCTGGAGAGAGCTCTTTCCTTTTACCCATAATAATTTGCCCTGACAAGGGGCAGGATTGCTTTCTAATTACTGAGAGAGTTCAGCTGGTGTCTTGGCTTTCCATGTCTTTTTGCACCTCCCTTTCTTCACGTGTTCAATACTTTCTCCCTGTGCCATTCCACCTTATTACACATAACTTAATTTCTGGACGTCTATGGTTTGATTTCTTTGAATGTATGGATTACTTGGGTTGCTATCGACATCTGGCGAAAATTTCATGTCAATAGCTCCTCTAGAAATATATTTACTGAGAAAAAAGGTGACATGTTCAATATTTATTTCATCTGCTGTATATCATAAAACATTACTTTTTACAAAGTCATGTGTTTTAGAACATTCAGAAATGTTCTCAGGAATGTTAGCTTGCCAAATTAAGCTAAAGCTAGCTGTCACGTTCTCTTGTCCTAAACAAAAAAAGACAACCTCTCATCCTGGCCACACCTCCTCGCTCATCCCCACACTTTAGGCACTGCCCCTTAGTGTCTCTTGGCACTGCCTACTTTGTTGGCATTTTTTTAAATTTGCCTTGGGGTGGAGTTATGTTTTCGGGGGGGGGGACACTTTAAAATTAAAATAATCTTATAAAGTTGATATAATCACTGTTATTTATTGAACTGGTTAGCAGATATTAATTTATTGTGCGTATATAGTGTAGCCCTGTACTGAATCATGCTACAATTTAACACAAACTATTAAATATTACAGCTGATTTGTCCACTGATTAATACTTAAACCTACAGAATGTAAAAAATGTTATAACTAAGTATTTTTAGGTTTCTGTTAGAGGAACCTGACCTGTTGAGATGGTTAGTTAATATCAGTAGAGACAAGTTTCATCCTATAACCTGGTATACAGAGATCATTTTGTAAGTGTTTACTGGTAAATATTTATTATTATTTATGACAGTAAGAAATAATAAATATACTTTTATTGAAGTCATAATTTTTCAACTACTGGTAGCTTAAGTCTAAGTTACTGACAGACTTCAGGTCTGGTTTATATGATCACTGTTATTTATAAATGATATATTTTTCTGGTATATATTTACATTCAAAAAATTACCTGAGTAAAAGTACTTTGATTATAAACTACTCAAGTACTGTGAGTAGTGAGTAACTGTCAAGTACCATCTCGTGTTATTAAATTATAACATGCAAATTGATTTACAAGGAAACAATATAACTTAATGATGTTACAAATAAAAGCACAAAGGCAATATGAGCCAAAAGGATTTAGAAATAAACCACTTATCTTTTACACTGTTATAAATTAAAAAAAAAACACAAAGGCAATTACAACCAAAATAATTCAGCAATAAACAACTTGGTTTTTTTCAAAACTTTGTTTCTACCTTAGTCCTTACTCTGTAGTAGAAACAAGTGTACACACACACACTACCAGAGCTCTCAAAACTTGATCTGATTGGAGTGAGATTTTTAACCACTGACCCCTCAGTATGTAAAGTTGTTAGTGGCTTTCCTAAAAGCTGTGAAAGATGTCATTACCTGATTTGCATATTTGGAAATTTTCCAATAATTGTGCTGTAGGAGAGATGTATCTACACTGAGTAAAAACATTAAATTAGGTTAGAACTGCATATAAACTTAATGAAATAATTTCATGATTTAATGCTTGAATTCTGATCAATATATGTTACATGAACTGTATTTGTACATTTACCAACCAGCCTCAAAGCTCTAAACTACCCAATCTGTGTCCTCATTCATCCACACACTCATCCAGCATTTAGTCAGTGTGCTGAGTCAGCAGTAAACTACAGTACACTGAGTTCATACAGGTAAAGTTTTATGCACAAGGTTTATAATTACACACAGCATTTGG
>JARVJO010000061.1:523000-533145 GCA_031762555.1 Cynodonichthys magdalenae
TACACCTTTTGAATGCAATTACTGAAATAAATCAAGTTTTTCAAAATATTCTAATTTACTGGCTTTTACCTGTAATTCCACATGTGTTAATTCATAGTTTTGATGCCTTCAGTGTGAATCTACAATTTTCATATTCATTTTCATGAAAATAAAGAAAACTCTTTGAATGAGAAGGTGTGTCCAAACTTTTGGTCTGTACTGTATATATAATCTTTATATTCTAAAATACAATAAAGTGAATAGAACTAACTAGAAACTAAATGGAAAACAGTACGTTGGGAGTTAACCGTGCCCCATCCTGTGGTGCACCAGTAATGTCCTTATTTACAAAACAAAAGGTCCTGTTCACAGCTGATTATAGGATGTTAGCTAAAATCCTTCAGGTTACTTGACCCTTCTCTGGGTTCCAAAGGTACAAATGTTAAATGGCCTTTCTCTGGGACTTTAAGTGTTAGACAACAAATTCCTAGGTCACAAACTTCATCTACTGTTTCCGTTGATAAAATCTCTAGTACAATGGTTTGTGCATACATGCTCATGCTAAAATAGAATAGAATTAGTCTTTATTGTCCCGCAGAGGGGAAATTCAGGTGTAACATCAGCAGCAGATATATAGGTTCACACAAAAATTTATTGTATACAGTTAAAATATAGGAAATAAGAATTAGCAATAGTAACAATAAAATAAAATACTGTACAAGGCAATAATGATTCACGGTTCAAGGAGGTTCAAGCCCTCATTTCCATAATGAGACAGAATTGCATGTGGTAAATGACAAAGAGGAGACGAGGAAATATAAAACCAACAAATGCTTGTATAAAGAAAAGAAAAGACAAAACAGAATATATACATTTCTTGATGAAAACGTGTAAGTAAAAAAACCCAAAAAAAAATATATATATATATCTGCTTTTATTTCTAATTACGACAGTTTCAGTCCTCCATAAAGAACAGGGTATTTCCAGTACAGTGTATCAGTGCAGATGCTTATTGAGTATGTTGGGAGCTGTGCTGGTTGTAGAGTCTGACAGCTGCTGGCAGGAAGGATCTGCTGCAATGCTCCTTTTGTAAATTTAGCATGTAGCAGTCTGTCACTGAAGGAGCTCTGCAAATCAGCAACAGCTTTATGCATGGGGTGGCAGACTTTCTTAGTTATTGATGTTATTTTAGCCAGAGTCCTTCTGCCTCTCACCACCTGCACTGGGTCAAGGGGGGTATCCTGTAAATAAGCTGCTACTCCAACAAACAATACTGTAAAAATAGCCAAAGCCATAATAGAGTCAAAGAAGGTCTTCAGGAGCGTCCCCTGCACTCCAAAAGACCTCAGCCTCCTCAGTAGGTAGTTTGCTCTGACCCTGTAAAGAGCGTCCATGTTGTGGGTCCAGTCTAGTTTGTTGTTCAGGTGAACACCCAGGTACTTATAAGAGTCCACTATCTCAATGTCCACTCCCTGGATGTTCACTGTGTCAGTGAGGTGGGTCTGTGCCTGCGGAAATCCACCACCAGCTCCTTGGTTGTAGCAGCGTTGATCAGGAGGTGGTTCCGCTGACACCAGTCCACAAAGTCCTGAGTCCACCTGTGATGAGGCTGACTATGGCATCAGAACTTTTGCAGATGGCAGAGTGTGGTGTTGATATAGAAGTCTGCAGTGTAGAGGGAGAAGAGGAACGGTGCCAGCACAGTTCCCTGTGGAGCCCCCATGCTGCAGACCAGCCTGTCTGACACACATCTGCACAAAGTTGTGCTTAAAGGCAGACATGTCTAGGGCAGGCAGAGGCATACCAATTGATGTCTTGGTGTTGAGATCCACCTTGTTTAAAAATATGTTGATATTTTCCAAATGGTGTCATTAATATTTCTAGTTCCAGTGCTGGAAATATAGACTTAGTCTTCTTTTTTTTGTCCCGTTGCCATGGTGAATCAAGTTATTTGACTTCCATTGATGAGGGCTTCTTTTATATAAGCCCGGGGCTTGTTAAGCCTGCTTTCTGAAATTGGGCCCTGGTGGTGAGTTGGATCCAGTGGCAGGTAGGCTGCCAGACGAACCTTATAAACCCAAACAGTGAGGATGAACTGAGGAAAGTCTGATGAAGCCCCTGTTTAGGTTTTCAACTCGTCCGGGGCTGCCATACATGGCGCCACCGGACCCTCTGACCACCATCAGTAGGCAAGGCGGCTGAAGTGTCTTGCCCAAGGACACAACAACTGAAACGGCTGGAATGGGGAATCTAACCGGTGACCTTCCGGTTCCAGGACGACTCCCCTAACCACTCCGCCACAGCCGTCCCAAATTGAATCCAAATGGGCTGTGTTCCTTTCTTGCAGATGTGTTCTCCAGGAGTCATGACCTGAAACTCTTTGATGCCTTACGATAGTAACCACAGCTGCCAAGAATAATAACTTTAGGGCACGCTGTATGTGTTTACCTCATGGGCCTGTTACCTCTTCGCACCGACCACTGAGAAAAAGTAGAAGACGGACGGATGATGATAAAATAATTGCCGGATTGAGGAGAGGTCTTCTCATTTTATCACTCAGTCATTAGACCAGTGTTACACAATATTCTCTCAAGTGCTCAAAATTTTCAGTTTTATCACAAGAATGTTGTGCATCAATGGTGCAGTACTTATACTCCAATGAATTTTGACAACTTTTTTGTTCACAGCAACACAAACTAATTGAACTGCTATCAGTTTTCCCAAACTGAGATGGTTTATGTTTGACTTTTATCTTATAAAACTGACACAAATCTGATGATTCCACACCATATACACTGGAGCAGCAGTCATAGAGCATTGTTCAGCTGTTAGAAAGAAATCCCATATTTGAAACATGTTTCTATGAATCTTATGACATGTTGTCCATGATTTCCTCCAAATCATCTCTGTCTGGAGTTGACTTGTTAGACTTTGTGTGTCTTTTTCTCAGGTACCATGGTGACGATGAACATGGAAGGTCTGCAGAGTCTGACCTCAGACGGAGCCACGCTGGCGGTGCAGCAGGTGATGCTGGGAGGCCACAGTGAAGATGAGTCAGGAGACAGCGGAGATGAAGATGATGATGCAGACATGACCAGGCTGGGCCTGGACAACAGCGACTCGTTGCAGTAGGACATCCCTCCTCACAAATGCATGAAGTGTTTAAATGGATGTACTCAATGCAGACGTATTTAGTTTCCATTGAGCATAATTGTTCAGGACGTCCCCAGCAGTCCTGCTCTCTTCCAACCTGCAGTCTGCATTGCGTAAGTCAGGAGTTTCACTTCCGGAACTGTTTTATAATGAGTTTATTCATGTAGGTGAGTGCACTTTTTGTATATTTAAGTCCAAAACATGAAATAGAAGAAATAAAAAGATGTGTTAAGAACACCAGAAACAAATTTGTATGTTCCGTTACTAAATATTGACTGAAAGTTTTTGCTTTGTTTGGCCCTTGATCCCCATTCCCATTTGAATTCAGATTTTATTTTGGATGCCAACATTTGGAAGTTGTATACGTAATGGATTGTCTTCACTTTTTGCATGCCTGTGTTTTAAGTAGATGTGCACACTCTTCCAGTCGACTCCACGGCTCTGTCAAAGGCCTGCAGAGGCTCCGCTGAGCTCTCATGGAGACAAAGTGTAGAGATGCTTATTTTTCTATTCAAACATGAAATGAGTGTTTTGTTTTCTTTTTTGTGCTCTGTTTTTGTAAGGAATATGTATGTACAGATTCCTAATTAAAATAAACAACCCTGTTTTCCAGGGTTCTTTGAAGTTTTTTAAAAATGGCTAAAAAATTTGAATGCTGATGCAAATTGCTATATAAATTGGTTTTAAACTTCTAGTTCTAACGTTCAAAATTTATGTTCTTTTTTTAAAGACTTCTTGACAGGAAGCACAAACATCTGACCCTTGATGAAATTGGTCAAGGAGACACTAAACTGCACAATGCTGTTGTAAAGATTAATAATTCCACTTTGTGTGCTGACACTTAAGGCTCCCACATACTCGGGCGTACTGTGCACAGTCAGTGTGTCGCACGGACTCCACATACTGTCCACGGAGGTTTGAGACTTCATACTCGAGCGTACTGACTGCCTGACAAATTCTTTAATTCCTCACAATTACAGTCATGGCGTCAAGGACGAGGAGGAAGAGATCGTTTGCATTTTAGCTTTAAAACAACAAAAGAAACAAATTTACCTTACCCAGGGTCTGAGTCCTCCCATGAATTTGTTGCTCGTTGAAAGTCTTCAGATTCCTTCATTGACGTATCAAAGTTTTCTAATCTCCTCCATGAGACATTCTTCAAATTTTGACTCCATTTCGTCCACAAATTATACCGATTCCCAACTTTATAAGCTTGGTGTCACATTCAAAACCGTTCGATGTAAACTCCGAGGGCAGTTTCTTGTGCGATAATGCAAACGTAAAAGATTGATCTCTGCGAGGACCAGTCCGGCGGACGGCCGCTGCAAGTCTGCGCAGATCTCCGCTGAGCGAAGTACGCCTGAGTATGTGGGGGCCTTTAGTCGTAACCTGAAGAAATCATCCGATCCAGCCGTGTACAGCATACATCACGCCTTCAAATCATTTCATCTCGATGCACAATCCAGAACACTATGCTAATAACACAATCATAGGCTCCAGAGTGGATTACAGGTGCTGCTCATAAAATTAGAATGATTCAAAAAGTCAAACTTGTATATTATATTCATTCATTACACAGACTGATTGATATATGTCAAATGTTTATTTCTTGATATTGATTTATAATTGAAAACTAAAACCCTGAATTCAGTATCTCAGAAAATGAGAATATTGTGAAAAGGTTCACTATTGAAGACACCTGGTGCCACACTCTAATCAGGCAATTAACTGAAAACACCTGCAAAGTCCTTTAAATGGTCTCAGTCTAATCGACTCCATGTCACACACATTGCTGCAATAATCCAGGCAAAAGGAGCTCCAACTAAGTATTGAGCGCTGTACATGCTCAGTTGGCCAAAATGTCTGAAAATTCCTTCTTTGTATTGGTTTTAAGTAATATTCTAATTTTTATCTCCCTGCTTTGACACACCTGATTCAAATGATTGCAGTTCAACAAAAGCCTGCTAATCAGTTAGCAACTGAAACCAGCTGTGTTGAAGCAGGGAAACCTGTAAAACATGCAGGGTTTAAAACCCTGGCCTACAGAACTAGACTGAGAGACCATTTAAAGGCAGGAGTTTTGAGTTAATTAGCTGATTAGAGTGTATAAAATAGGACATGTTCTTTACCTGTTCAGATCTATCACAAGTTAATATTAATGATATGTTAATGTTTGAGTGATAAATGTGACTCGTGCACAACCCCTTGGACACAGCTGTGGACTGATTAGTGGTGTTTTATTCCACACTCGCCAGTAGCCAGCTAATCAGTGACCCGAACCAGGAAATCCACATTAAGTTAACACCGTCTTCACGTCTTCCCGGCCCACCATTTCCCATAATGCATTGCAGGCCGACCAGAGTTTTTTTTGCTAGTAACGGTGGATGAAGCAAGTGAAAATGTTTTAAATAAAAATCTGGCGGTATAACAATTAAAATTTTCAAGCGGTTGTGCTGTTAATACTTTTATCATTTGTATAGACATGTTTTTAAATGTTATTTTTGTCATGTTTAGCGAAATAAACATGCACCTACAGCAGGTCGATTAGTTCTTCAAATATTGACTTCAAGTTAATTTTATTGTTTGGTGACTTTAATAACTCTAATACATTAATATTTTTCTCATTTCGATCTAATTTTGCATCTGTTCAGCATCGTCACGGTTGCTAGGCGACCAGACATACACTGTGTAAGGGCGGGAATAAAAGACGAGGGTTAGACCGTCCAAATTCACAGCAGTTTTCTTCCAATCTTTGCGGTTTACCAAGGACCCGGCCCACCTCGACCGGGTAGACCGGGTCCTTTGGAGGACCCGGCCTCCCGTTTTGGACACAGCCCACACATTCAGTCCTCACAGCTAATGTTTGATCACAGTACAGTGTTAAACTAGGCATGTATCTAACTAAAAGCCTCCTGAGTCTGTGAAACCCTCATCAAGAGCCCCACAACCCAGTCTGCTCATAAAATCGTCAGTTCCATCAGAAATAATCACATTATAAAAAATATATTACTGTTCACCTAAGAAAAAACCATACTATGTGAAGTGTCTTTAAAAATCCGTGGCACCAGGTGTCTTCAATAATGAACCTTTTTACAATATTCTAATTTTGAGATACTGAATTTGGGATTTTCATTAGTTATCAGTTGTAATCATCACTATTAAAATAAATAAACATTTGAAATATATCAGTCTGTGAGTAATGAATGAATATAATTACAAGTTTCCCTTTTTGAACCAAATTACTGAAATAAATCACGTTTTTCATGATATTCTCAGTTTATGGCCAGCACTTATATATCACAAACAGGAAGCAACTGACATTTTGCACACATCCAGTTTTTAATTATTCTGTACATATTATCTTACTGTGTGGAAAAGAACTTGTGAGGCAGATTCAGTGTTCATGAACCTGAGTAAAGAACTGGGATGAAGCTCCACCTGCCACTACACACACATGTAATAAAAGATACAAAATCTCTTCGAGACGTTTCTTACTGCACAAATCAAGGTGCCTGTTGTTGAAATCTTTGTCATATTTGACAACAGTCGCAGTAATCTGGTTTGTATCCCTCCTGAGACTTTTTTGATGTGGCCTCGCAGTTTTGTTCTTCACTTTTTGTTTGTCTTGCTTTTTTATGACGCATTGTTCACTTCTCTCGTCTGTTTTGCCTTAGAGCTTTATATTTTGGAATAAACGATGCCTAACTCTCTCATGCAGTCTCTTCATTTTTTCATCTACTAAAGTGTTGGGACTCTGTGTGAGGTGCTTGGTTCCTGGGTGATTTTATAAAGCAAAGGAAGATCTTAGGTACTCGCAGGCCTGGATTGAAATCGGGGAAACCGGGAGGTTTCCCGGTGGCCCGGCTGCTGCCTGGCCGCCTCAGCAGGACTAAAGGCTCAGGTTGCTCTTGAATTTTTAAATAAACGATCCATTCTGTTAGTTCAGCTCAAGCCTGGTTTATACTTCGAGTCGCACGTCTTTTTCCTCTCGCTGAGTGACATATATTTATTAAATCAAGTATTTATTTATGTAGGTAAAAATATGTTTAACAACCTGTTAAAATACACCAGAATGCAGAAAACTTCATCTCTGTTGTTTGAAACTATGGTTGATTATCAAACTGTATTCCTTGTGAGTTTAAAAGGGTTGATACAGGACACAGCATTATACAGGGGAATATAATTTGAATTAATGTGACTTGAATGAATGAATGATACTTTATTGATCCCATGAAGGGTAATTACAGTTTGGAACAATCCGTTGAAGAGAAACAGACAAAATCACAACAGACTTGGGTCCAGCAGCCGTGCAAGCCGCTACCCTTAAAAGAAAATAGAAATACCATATGTGGATAAAAAAAGAACATCTTGCTATGTCCTTTTCAGGACATAATATGAAGTACAAAACAAAACCCTGCACAGAGCAAGAGATATGGGGTGGGGGATAAGGGGAGGGAAGGTGGGTAGGAGAGAGAACAGAGGGAGATCGCCAGTAGTCATGTTTCCATCCAATTTTAATCTCAATTTTGAGCGAATTTTTTTAATTTCGCAAAAAGGACATAAATAATAAATGCAACTCAAGACGTGTTTTCATCAACTGGCTTGATGCAAATCACCAAAGTGTAATTACGTCAGACGCATGTAGATGCCGAATCAGAATCACAACTGTTTTGGGAACAGGCTGACAGAAGATTTGTTTGTCATCTTAATGTCTTACCAGAAACTCTCAATGGTGAAAATTCCAAACAGACAAATTTTGGTGGTCATTTCTCGCCCTATTCCGGGTACAACTTCTCCAAGATCTATACATTCCCACCGGTGGGCTCAAAAGCCACATCTGGCCTACGACCCCCAGCGAGGACCCCATCCAGCTTGCGGTTCACCTCCACCAGTGTTTGAGTCTGAGTGCTACCATCACATAGGGCCAGCAGTCCCCACAGGGCCTGAATAGCTGCCTGCACTTTCCAAATTTCATGATATGCCAGACATCAACCACCGCCAATCAGCAGAAATCCTGCTATCATTGATCCAATTATCCAAATGTTATCGACGTCCTCAGTCAACAATGGAACCAGGCACGTTATCCTCTACTCGCCCCAGGAGTCCAGAATGCACCCCGCTGCATATGTCCCATTAGGACAAGTAGACTCTCCTTTGCCCAGTTTCCATGTAGAAAAAATTTGATCAATAGCGTTGAGAGACCACCTGACCAGATCCATAACTTGTAGTTTTGGATGATATGTAAAGGAGGCTCCAAAAAGCAACAGCAGGTTAGATAAGGGAAGGCTGAGGAGAAAGGGAGCAAGCATCTGCCTTCGCCGACGCCAGAAGCAAAACAATAAAAAAAAAGCTAAAATTATCATTTAAAAAAAATCTGAGTATTATTGCATCACAGCAGAAAATTTGTAGGTATTTGGTTGATGACGTGCAGATGACATGCATTCAAAGTGCGATAATGAAGTCTTGGTGGTTTGCGTTAATCTGGTCATGGTAGCCTGGTATTAGATTCCCGGGCTGGATGATTGTCCCAGTCTGCCTCTGAGTCTTTAAACATTGTGAGCCTCATCTCTCTGAAAGACAAGAAATGGAAATAATTACGACATAGAAACACAAAGTTCCCCAGTCACTCAAGTCTCCCAGAGTTCTGGAGTTTGGTAAATGAACTGAACTTGTATACCACTTTATCAAACTCCAAACTACTTTACACTACAGACATTATATACACATGCAGACATGGGTGGTGGTAAGCTACATTGTAGCCACAGCTGCCCTGGGTACACTGTCAGAGGCGAGGCTGTGCTTTTCAGCCTTTTATCACGTAAAGCGTTCCAATGAAGTCATCACAAGTATAAAATTTGAATTTAATATTTTCCAGGTTTGGATAAGTTAAAAAAAAAAAAAGTGTCTGAAAAAATATGTCTTCAAATCCCATTACCTATTTCATTTTTTACAAAATACAAATCAAATTTTAAAAATGCTGCAATAAGCAGGGTAATTGTAAGGGCTTGCCACATCAAATAAATAAGAGAGCAGAGAAAAGCATTGCATTCATTTGAGTGGCGGCACCTATTATCCACCTCAATAAAAAGACCTCCATACGTCATACAGTATCTTAATTAGGGGTTGCCATACCAAATTATTGAGAGAGCGGAGGAAGGCATTGCAAATCCAAAATTTTTCTGATACATAGACAATTATAAATCAAAACGTAGACATTTTTGTCTTCTATTAGACAATATTTTTGATTTTTCTCTAGGACATTACAAATCTCAAGACAAAATGTGTTTTTCAAGCTAAAGAAAATTTTTTTTACCCTTTTAAAGTAATCTGAAACTAGAACAGTCTTAAGTGTTGGTTATGTTAGTACTAGTGTCTGCTAAAACCAAACCCACCACAGACTGCCTGTGTCAGATGATTTATAAATTCAGTGTAGGAATACTAGACGGAGGACGGAGTTTAAATAAAAATGTTTATTAAGCAAAACAAAATGCTGAAAGAGCAGCAAAAATACACAAAAACACGGAGGAACTCAGGGGTAATGAGACAGTAGAGCAAAGCCATGTAGTGATCCAGCGAGGTTGTGGAGAACTGAACCAGAATATACAGTATACACAGGTGGAGAGAGGAGAAATGAACAGCTGAGGAGAAACTGATTATTAAACAGGTGAGTGTGATAAACGAGGAAATGACGGGTAGACTGCTGAGGAAAGAATGTAATGACAACGAGAGAACACAAGAGGGAGATAAAACACAAGACCACAGATCCTCACAATGCTAAATTGAACATATTGCTGCATCCATTCAAAACGTGCTGCACTAGACACCCTGCAGGACTTCTCGACGCCCCTTGATGTGCGTCCACCATAGATTTCACATATCAACCAGACGCCCAAATCGCTTTTGGTCTGATCGCAGCATAACTCAGACATTTTTAAACATTCTTCCCTCATTCGTGAACAAGACCCCGAGATACTTGAACTCCTCCACTTGGGGAAGGACCTCCTCCCCGACCC
>JARVJO010000061.1:557528-571355 GCA_031762555.1 Cynodonichthys magdalenae
TGTTAGGTTAATTGATAACTCTAAATTGTCCCTAGGTGTGAGTGAGAGAGTGAATGTTTGTCTGTCTTGTTTGTCTCCATGTGTCCCTGTGATGGACCTGTCCAGGGTGTACCCTCACACTGTGACGGCTGGACATGGGCACCAGTGACCCTGAAAGGAAGAAGCGGGTATAGATGATGGATGGATGGATCAAATGAACCTCCAGAACAGTCCTGCAGTGGCTACAGTTCATCCACACATATCTCTATAGGAGCAACATCAGGTTGCTTTTCTACTGTATGGTTAGTACATCAGTTGGAAAAATTGTAAACTTGCTTCTAATACAAAACAAAGATTGTACAATCAAATATTTTGTTTATGGTGCTTTGCACCATGTTTCAGGACGCTGATCTGCAAACTATCAAGACTTGTGCCTTTTTTTAGTATTTATTCTATGTTTTGTTTTGTGTATTTCTAGTTAGTCTGTTGAGTTTCAGCTTTGTTCCTGCTTCTGTTTCTACCACACCCACCTGCACCTGATCCTGGTTGTCCCTGCACAGGTGTCAGTGGTTTCACTTCATTAGTTTGACTTTATATTCCAGAGCCAGTATTTATCAAACTCTTTAGAGTGGAATTTTAGACTTAATTGCTGAAAATTTCTTAGATTTACTCTCAGACATGTGTGTAAAAGCAAATGATCAAAATTATTACGCCTAAGAATCACTCTTACTCTCCTGAAAAGTTAAGACCGCTCCAGAGAGTTGTCACTAGAGGTCTGAGATGGACTGAAGACAGAGATCACAGCTCTGTCCTCCTCAAGAATATTCTGCACCACCTCAGAAACTGCACTGAGTGGTCCGGGGGTCTCCCCCCTGAGTGTTATTCTCACTTGGACCAAACGGACAATGAGGGAGTGGTGTGTGTGTGTGAAGGGGGTGTTGTCTGCGAGTAGTTTAGGGAAAAGGGAAAGGAGGAGGAGGAAGGTGCAAACTCAACATTTCCTCAGGCTCTGAGGTGTAAAAAACATTCAAGCTGCAGTTTTTAATAATCTGCAAAATTTTCTTTATTCAAGATTTTCTTTTTTTTTTTTAGAAATAAGTACATTTATTTTAAAAACAACACTCAAACAAACACTTTTTACATTAAAATAATATAAAATATAAACTAAATCAACATTTAAAAAAATAATATTAATAATGAATATCAAAAATAACTATTTACAAGAACAACAGCAAAATCCTCTGGAGAGGAAGTTGCCTCATCCAGGGCGATGGGAGATGATGGTTGGATGCATCCGCTAAAGCCGTCTCAGGAGCCTCCTGGGACGGGCCCGGTTGTGGGCTGGGGCCTGGCTGCAGAGGGGGTAGCAGGGGGCGTGGCCAGGGGCAAGGCGTCCTCATCTTGTTTAAGAACACTTTATGGACAATAACCGGCTGCCTCTGAACCCCCGGTTCTTCACACAGGGGGATTGCGAGTGTAAAAGATCCCCCCCCCCATCATTTGGGCCCTGGGGATGTGGCGCACATCACAGACCTGTCTGTAGGATGTGGGTGACGCCACATCCCCCCACACCCTCAATGTCAGGAATTTGATGTGATCCTCGTTAAAGCCCACGGTGTCCGAGACCCTCTCCCTTATTGTGGACCAGCGGGGCTGGACCACCACCTCCAAAATCTTGACAAAACTGTCCCTCTAGGTGGAGGAGGCAGAACCTCCATGCCACCCGGCTTCTATTTTAATTGTTAAGAAAATGAAAACAAGAAAAGAAACAGTCTGAAAGGTGCAGTAAGAGCTGTACCTGTCTATATTTAAACATGTGGAGATCATGCTGTGTGACGGTGGGTTTTAGTGTGTGCAGGGGTCTGATCAGGTCAGACTGAAACACACACACACACACACACACACCTAAGGGTTGTTTTCATGTGTTTAATTCAGATAAACTGTGACTGACCATTTTCTGCCTGTGTTGGAGGCAGCAGTGTTGTCTGTTGAAGCAGTATGATCTACACATGTTTAAAGAGGTTCAAATACAGACAGGCCATCTATGCTAACCGTTGGTTTAACGTAGCGATGTCTTACTTACGTTCTTTTAAGGGCCCCAGTGAGGGACCCTCTGATAAATATTTGGATCCCTATTTGCATCTGTGTTGATACAGAAAACAGAAACATGTCTTTCATTACATACAATTAATGTGAAAATAAATGAGAACTTTATTCAAGATTTTCTTTATTTATGATGCAAATGAGGAAATTTTCTGTCATTTATGACAATCAGTACAAGGTGACATGTATGAAGATTATTGTGTCGAATGTGAACTTATCTTAGGATTTTCACAGTTTTATCTTGACATTTCTCAGAATCTTCTGGAACATGAAATCCTCTGCAGTGATTGGTCCGTGCAGGGTTTGTAACGACGTCATCCAGGATCAGCTTTGCAGCAAAGTGTCATGAATCAGCTCTAAGACTGACACTGAATAATTCCTCTGACACTTCGCTTAAAGTCAGACTGAGATACTTGATAAATGACTTTTACTCTCAGCTTTTAGCTAAAATTGTTACACTTAAGTCCACTTTTAGCAGCCTTCTTCAGAGGAATTGTAAGAAGTTTGATAAAAACGGGTCCTGGTCTTTGGATTTGCACCTACCTCCTGTACGGCAAGGAGATGCTGTGGTTTTTATTTAACCCTAGATTTGTAATAACAGTGAGAGTCTGGACATTTTTAAAGGGATATTCTGCCAAATACTTCCGAGTAGTGTTATCTTTTCATCAGTCGTATCACACAGTATAGAGAAAGAGTCAGGAGTCTTTGTTCAAGTTGGGATAACAGCGGTGAAGAAGTTTGTGAATGATGAGTCAGAATTATACATTCATAAAAAGTAATTGAACTGAATTCACAACAAAGACTTTTGCTTTTTTCTCCATACTCTCAAAACGCTGATACAGCATAATGGATTTAGTTTAAAAGATTTATGTCAACTGGTTCCACTCAAATGAATTGAGTAACCAGTTGACATTTTTTTATTATATCCTTTATATCTGTTTTTTTGAGTTTTTTGAGCTGATGTCATCTCTCATTACATATTATTAACTATTTGACAGAACACAACTTCAGAAATGATCACACTATCCCTTCAACACAATGAAACACTTTTTGTCCTCAGTGGTTTCCTTCCAAGACATAGTTATATATTTGCTCTTGTATGAAGTTGGACTAAAATTCAGGTTTGGTGGCTTGTTTCTGCACTCAGTAGGAAATGTTTCAAGGTGCAGCTTTATGTATTTATTGTCTTGGAGGTGTGTGCATGAAAACCGTTTCATTGTGTAATCCAAGGCCAGACTCCATTTCACCCTGACAGGTGGAAGATTAACTCAGTTAGGTGCAAGCCGTTCATGCACACCAAATTAAATTAATGGAACAAATTTCCCTCTTAATTAAGATGAAAATACGTGTCAGTTGTAACCTTGCTGAGCACTAATTATGTACAAATGATTTATAATCTGTTTCATCCTGGATAGCAATAGGCTCACCTCACTGATAGTCCTGGCTGGCTCCTGATTAACCCTGACAGGTTGTCCTGTGGAGAAGCTACGTGTCTGAGGTGGCCAATCAGCAGTAGCCTGAGCTCCCACCCATTAACACACTCCAAGTGTGCATCAGTTCTCCTTCTTTTGTTTTTTTACAAAAATATAGTGTAATGCATGAGGAGAGAATCACGTGTGCAGGAACAGAGTATTGGGGGGAGTCCACTCATTCGAGCTTATGTGTGCTAAATGTGACTTGGTTAGTTTGTGCCAAAATGTTCTGTTCTTCAAGAGGGAGATGAGGAACATCTGATAGGAAATTAAATCACAACAAAACAATTAAGCCCGCATGTGAATCTTTGACAACCCAGGAAGTGGGTAAGAAAATAGATAGCAAAATAACAGTTTTACATATTTGAGTGGCAGCAGCCTGAGGCCAGCAGGTGGTGCACTGCATCCAGTCTGAAACATCCCCTGTACAAGCTGCTGTGGGCTGAAGCCTCTTCAGTATATATAATTACAGTTTAGCCAGCACGTTCCATCTTATATTCTTCTGTTTTACAAGAATGGCAACATTTCAATGGGCAGCAGCTCTAATTTGCATTAGAATCATCCATCCTTCTGTGGCTGAGGACACATTCTACCATCTGTAATCATTGTTCTGCAGGCCTGCTCATAGGGGATACAGCCTGCTCTGTGAATGGTACACACACACACACACACACACACACACACACACACACACACACACACACACACACATGCTGGCAGAGCTTTCACAGGAAAGACATTCGTCCCTGCAGCACTGACTGCAGATCAGATGGGTTTACATCATCACTGCTGATTCACATTTATTTTAACATTCTCTGTTTTAGTTCTTGCCAACATGAAATTCAGCAGTACAGGAGCTTCTAAAAAAAGGGATGTTTCTTGAAAACTAGTAAAATAGTCTTTCCTTCTGAGCACCTCGTATTTAAAACAATTGGTAATAGAAATTGACTAATGTTAAAGTTCTTAACTCTTAGGTGACACAATAACCTGTAACAGTGATGCTTCTACAGCTGGATGTGGGCAGTATTTTTTGTTACTCCCCGCAAAAGTTCTGTACAGAGCCCGTCTTTTTTATTTATTTATTTTTTTTAAACCTTTATTTAACCAGGTGGATCTCATTGAGATTAAAAATCTCTTTTTCAAGAGAGACCTGGCCAAGAACGGCAGCAGCACACTAATATTACAAATTTCAAAACAACATATCAAACTACAATCAAATACATCATGATAAATCAATGAAAAACAAGAAAACAATCATAAAAGGTAAGATAAGATTAAAATAGAGTACAAGTTCAGTTAAAACATTTACAATCAAATGTATCATGTACAAACTGTTTAAGGATGGTCCTAAAAACATTAAAACAGACCAACTCCTTCAACTTCAAGTCTTTCTGCAGTAGATTCCAGGCTGAGGGAGCAGCAAAATAGAAGGAACTTTTGCCACATTCAGTGCAAACCTTAGGTACAGTTAATAAAATGAACTTATCTGAGCACAAAAAATGACCTCCTGTGATTTTTTTATTGATATAGGACAGGAGGTAAGTGGGAAGTAAACCCAAGATTGCTTTGTAAACAAGATTATGCCAGTGAATGAATCTGCGGGTGGATAAGGCAGTCTATAGATGACAGTGGTAGGTAAGGGCTCTAAGAACAGTGATAAAACGCAAGGCTCCATGATATACAGAGTCCAACAAATACAACCAGCGAGAAGATGCATGCATATAAATCACATCTCCATAATCTAAGATGGGAAAAAATGTGGCAGCAACGTCTATTGACATGGTAGAAAATATCACGTGGCCACGCAATAATAACACGTTCCCATGCAATAATTATCATGTGGCCACGAGATAAAAAGGCAATCCCACGTATTAATTATCACGTGGCCACGAGATAATAACGTGTTTCCACACAATAATTATCACAAGGCCACGAGATAATAATGTGTACCCACAGAATAAATATCACGTGGCCACAAGATAATAACATGTTTCCACACAATAATTATCACGAGACCACGAGATAATAATGTGTACCCACAGAATAATTATCACAAGACCACGAGATAATAACGTGTTTCCACACAATAATTATCACAAGGCCACGAGATAATAATGTGTACCCACACAATAATTATCATGGGCTTATGAGCTCGTCGCTGCTAGCACTGGTGAATTACTGTGTGGGCCACTGGGGGGGGCTCTCTCGGTATATATATATATATATATATATATATATGTGGGTGTATATGTATATGTATACTCTTCAGCGAGGTTATAATTATTGTTATTATAAGCAAGTGTATTTTGCTGCTGTGTTTTGTTTTGTCCCCTTTTGCAGGTGTGGAGGCAGATATCTGTTGCGTTGTCTTGTGTTTTCTGGATGGAAATCTCACATATCTTCTAGTCTCTCTTTTAATTTTTTCTTTCACTTTTCTAATTTTTTCTTCTTTTGGGAAAAAATGTCACTAATGATGATGAAACTAATATTTACTTATGTATTTAATTATGTTTTCTACTGAAGTGGCAAAGAAAAGAAAAAATATTAATAAAAAATAAAATAATGTCAGCTCAGTTCTTCAGGAAGTGCTTATCTTTTTTGTTGTGCTTCCTGTAACATGTAGAGTTGTTTGGTTTGTTGTTGAGGGTGTTTCACGATGGCTGCAGCAGATGGTGGGGGATGGGGAGTGCCTGTGTTCAGCAGTTCATTTGTCTGTTTTCATCCAGTGTGTCTGCACTGACTTGGGTATTCCCTGAGCTGTTGAGGAGACGAGGCAGAGTAGCACACAATGCACATTCATTGGCCTGTCAAACACTAAAGCAGGGATGGGGGATAAATTTGTTCATTGCATGTGCACATAAATTGTAATAAAGTGCACAATAGAAGGACCTCTTTGAAAATATATCTGCAGCATTTTTCAAACCCAGTAAAGAAACACCTTCCATTTTCAGTTTAAATGTGGTTTTTGTCAGGCTTTATAAAAAACTTACATTTGTGTTAGCAGAGGAAAGCTTCACTACAAATGGATACACACACAGAAAGCTCGCCTCAATCATTACATGGGAGAACATGGGAGAACATGGGAGAACATGGTAGAACATGGGAGAACAAGGGACAACCATGGGAGAACATGGGCAAACAAGGAACAACCATGGGAGAACATGGAATAACATGGTAGAACATGGGAGAACATGGGACAACCATGGGAGAACATGGGCAAACAAGGAACAACCATGGGAGAACATGGAATAACATGGTAGAACATGGGAGAACATGGGAGAACAAGGGACAACCATGGGAGAACATGGGAGAACCATGGGAGAACCATGGGAAAACAAGGGGTGACCATGGGAGAACATGGGAGAACCAAGAGAGAAGATGGGAGAAGATGGGAGAACATGGGAGAACCATGAGAGAACATGGGAGAACATGGGACAACCATGGGAGGACATGGGTGAACCATGGGGAAAACATGGGAATACAATGGGAGAACCAAGAGAGAACATGGGAGAACCATGGGAGAGCATGGAAGAACATGGGACAACCATGGGAGAACATGGGGGAACCATGGGAAAACATGGGATGACCAGGGGAGAACATGGGACAACCAGGGGAGAACATGGGAGAATATGGAAGAACATGGGACAACCATGGGAGAACATGGGGGAACCATGGGAAAACATGGGATGACCAGGGGAGAACATGGGACAACCCTGGGAGAACATGGGAGAACCATAGGAGAACATGAGAAAACCATGGGAGAACATAGGAGAACCAAAGGAGAACATGGGAGAACCATGGGAGAACATAGGAGAATCATGGGACAACCATGGGAGAACATGGGAGAACCATAGGAGAACATGCAAGAACATGGGCGAACCAAAAGAGAACATGGGAGAACCATGGGAGAACCATGGGAGAACATGGGACAACCACGGGAGAACAGGGGAGAACCATGGAAGAACATGCAAGAACATGGGCGAACCAAAAGAGAACATGGGAGAACCATGGGAGAACCATGGGAGAACCATGGGAGAACATGGGACAACCATGGGAGAACAGGGGAGAACCATGGGAGAACCAAGAGAGAACATGGGAGAACCATAGGAGAACCATAGGAGAACATGGGAGAACATGGGCGAACCAAGACAGAACATGGGAGAACCATGGGAGAACATCGGACAACCATGGGAGAACAGGGGAGAACCATGGGAGAACATGGGAGAACCAAGAGAGAACATGGGAGGACCACGGGAGAAAATTGGAGAACATAGGAGAACCATGGGACAACCATGGGAGAACATGGGAGAAGAAAAGGACCACATACATTTTAAATGTTTTTATTGTACTTGTCTGCCTCTCAGGAGACAGTCTGGAAAGAGAGGGAGGGGTGTCAGGTGGGTACAGAGAGGTCACAGGTCTTTTAAGTCTGGAGTCAGAACCTTTAGTTGTCCAAAGGGAATAGGCTTTATAACCTCAGCTGATTGACTGTTTTCAGCACTTGTTCCTGCCTGCATCATGACCCTTTAAGTAGCCCTTGATGACTATTTGAAAATCCCCAAGCTCACATCAGACCCCCGGGACTCTCATTCCACTGATTACTGAAGATAAATGACTATCCCATGGGGCTGGAGGTGGTTAGGATGAAGTGTAGTGAGCCTGTCTCATCATTTCATGAGGTTCAACTGATTTTTATTGACTTTAATTAAAAGGGGTGGGAGGTGCAGTGGTTGCTGTTTCCTTTCAGGGAGAAGCTTGCAGGATCACCTCCCAACCTGGGGCCTTTTATGTGTGGACTTTACATGTTCTCCTCTTACACACGGGTTTTCTCTGGATATTCTTTCTCCCACAGATCAAAAACATGCATATTGGGTAAAATGAAAGTCACTGTTTAAAAAAAACTCATCAAATCTCCATTTGAGTTTGTTCAACTTGAATGGAGCCGTTGTCCCGTTGGCTTTGTTGTGGTAAATAGTAAATGGTCTGAACTTATTTAGCGCTTTATAAGTCCTCCCTTGCTTGTTGGAGGCCTCCTTCAGTCCTGTTGGAGAAGTCGATAATCCTGTTGATGTTTCTGTTCCTTCTCTTGTTAGCATCTCCCACTTTGCCTTCAATGGTAGATATTAGACTTGCTGGACATCTCTTCCAATGTCTAAATTCATGGATATGATGTTTAAAAAGAATAGAATGAATTATGTTATTGAACCATAATTTATCATTTTCAAGTGGCGTATTTTCAGACTACATGAAACTAGCTAAGGCATTTCCTCTTTTGAAGAATAGTGAGAAATGTATGTTTAACAATTACAGACCAACATCCTTGTCGCCACAGTTTTCATAGATTTTAGAGAAATTATCTGTGACCAGATTAGATCAATTTATTGATAAACACAACACATTAGGTAACAGTCAACACGAGTTTAGAGCAAATAATTCTACATCAATGGTTGTCATAGAATTAATAGAACAAATAACAATGAGGAATGTTTTCTCAAGATAACCAGTTATGGTTTTCCTTGTGTATCATTCAGTAACCATGGAGACGGCCTGATCCCCTCAGCTGGTGACTGATAAAGTTTATTATATCATCAAGATCACTGTGTAAACACCTGCTGATCTCCAGTCAGGCCAGCCGTCTCCTTAGATGACGAGGGCTGATATGAAAGTTATCTGTAGACAAACAAATCACAATTTCAGCCTGAATAACGATACAAAAATGACACAAAATTATGAACAATTAATAGGTTACCTTCAGGCCCAGGCTGCCCTTGCAAAAGAAATCTGAGATTCTCAATGGGATTTGGCTGGTTAAATAACAATGAATGAATGAATGAATGAATGAATGAGTGAATGAATAAATGAATTAGATAGGTAATTTCCCCTTGGGATCAATAAAGTATAATTTAATAATTCAATTGATAGATAGATAGATAGATAGATAGATAGATAGATAGATAGATAGATAGATAGATAGATAGATAGATAGATAGATAGAAAGAAAGAAAGAAAGAAAGAAAGAAAGAAAGAAAGAAAGAAAGAAAGAAAGAAAGAAAGAAAGAAAGAAAGAAAACTTCATCGATGCACAGCCGAGGGGACCAGGCTGTGCATCGATTCCATACAGGCAAGCATTCGTTTTGACCCACACTCCATTCTAATAGGCGATCATGCACAACACACGTTGTTTGCCAACCCCCAGTAAAATACATGAAGTAGAAGAAAGACATAACGATCAAAAATATGTAATTCTGACAGTACGGCTGCTTTATTAAGCATTAAGTCGTTCAAAAAGGAAAGACATTATTAACAAAATTTACCATATTCTTTATAAACTTGACATAAGAGAAATTTCTGTGGATTTTGTGTGGGTTCCAGCACATGTGGGGGTAACAGGTAATGAGGAAGTAGACATTCTTGCAAAACAGACATTAAAATCTAAAAGTGTTAATTATGAAATTCCCTTAGGTAAGGATGAATGTAAAGTAATTATAAATAAACATGTTAAGAAGATCTGGCAGGAATACTGGGACATAAAGGATACAGGAAGACACGTACAATATTCAGAAGAAGGTAGGATATACAAAGAAAGTAGGAAGAATCAGGTAATTACCTGTATCAGAATAGGACATTCAGGTTTAAAAAAATCTCTTAAAGTTATTGGAAAAAGTGCAACAGGTCTTTGTAATAAATGTAATCTCTCTGAAATTGTTCATCATGTTTTTTTTTTATGGAATGCTCTGGCTATGAATCAGAAAGAAGGCATTTTAAAAAATGAATGAAATAAAATGCATATTAAATTTACAATTAAAAATATATATTTAGTAGTGATGTCAGTAAGGTAAAAGATCAAATAACATTTTTTTGGGGGAAAACACAAATTTAATAGAGAGAATTTAGTTGAATCATTGAGTTAATATAACGGTAATAGTTTATGTTAGTGTAAATATATTTATTTATTTATTTATTTATTTATTTATTTATTTATTTATTTATTTATTTCCTGTGTATATCCTGTCCACACTCCAGTTCGGTAGGTGGCGGTAATGCACCTTCAGTTGGTCTGCAAACCGCCATTAAACTCCAGAAGAAGAAGAAGTAGGAGGAGAAGAAGAAGACGAAATGATGATATCTGTTTTTAAAGAAATGTTTGGTCGTACTCCTGTTTTTTC
This sequence comes from Cynodonichthys magdalenae, assembly GCA_031762555.1. Classification (NCBI taxonomy): domain Eukaryota; kingdom Metazoa; phylum Chordata; class Actinopteri; order Cyprinodontiformes; family Rivulidae; genus Cynodonichthys; species Cynodonichthys magdalenae. The sequence goes on from JARVJO010000061.1 coordinate 568,249, forward strand.
TCTTGATAAAGCACTTTAAATGTCTAGTAAACAGTGTACCTGTGTTCCGGGAAGGTTTCAGTCCCAATAAGGTAAGAAATGTAACTTTTGGACAAATTTTATCGTTACGAATGATTTGAAGTAATGCGCCTCAGCTAGCTAAGATTACAGAACACGTAATCTGCCAACTCAGTCTCGCTTAACCTTACCTGTACACCGGTACTAGAACTGTCAGGATTATATTTGATATAGTTGGAATGAGTTGTTTAGTCACTTGTTTTTATGTAGAAGTAAAATTTCTGAGCAGACAGAGCTCCTGTCACTAAGTGAACCTTATTGTTTATGGATTTCTTCCATGTCTTGACTACACTAATCATGTCAGTGTAATAAAAACAAAATAAAACATTTCTGCTTGTAGTAAAAATTACACCAAAATACAGTAACTTAGAGTAAAATATATGTATGATTAATTATGATGAGGACAAATAATTCGCCTGTTCAAGTGTTTTCTCTGTTATTTTATAAAGTCCAGTTAGTTCTAATAGATGAAGACGATGCTGTTCTTTTAGGCTCAGAACGGAAGTGGGGTAACAACGACAAAATTTGACATAATTTCTGTTTTCATCCAACTTGATATTAAGTGTTGATAATTCTCACTGTGTTTGTTAGCAAAATTCTTGATCAGTGGATGGATTTTATTAAAACTTTCAGGAAAGAATCACTGTATGTTTGCAACAAAATAACTTTTGGAGTCAAAACAGTTCTAGATGTCCACCTCAGAACTGAAATACCAAAAAGGCTATACCTTGGACAATTTAAAGATGAGTAGTTAAGCATCATCCCCAACACATACTTAGAGCACAACACATTGCACGACATCTTTGCTGAAAGCCTTGGTATTAATTGTTGGTGTCAGACTTGTTTAATGTTAGCAAAATTTCTCATTAACCGCTTGACAGATTTCAACAAAACTCAGCAATTCAAAGCACAGTTTGACTTTACACCTGCCTAAAACTGATTAACTCTGTCCAGTTCAAGATGTCCACTGCAGCTAACTGACCAAGCTGCCCAAAGATGTCTATATCTTAGTGAATTTTACAGATATTGAGATAAAATGTTCTTTTGTTGTAGCAGCTAGGAATCACTCAAAACACATTTCTAGCACTAACAAATATTGCAAGATCACATGTGATGTTGTGATGTTGCATGCGGTCACACATGACTTTATTATCAAAGTTTGACCTAAACTGTAAACCTGTCCCCTTTCTTTTTTTTTCTTTTTGGAAAAGCTGATCTTAGTTTAAAGCTCTGGCACAAAGGGCGGTGGACAATATGCATGCTTGGTCATGCTTTTTTTTTATGTTCTGGACTCAGATGTAAAAAAAGAGGTTACTCATTCATTTTTTTCTGACCTAGTCTTCCGAATGTCCCAAACACTGACCACCATGAGCACCAGTGCAGTGTCAAGGGACCAACAGCAATGGTTGGGCTCTACAGAGACACTGCAGTGTCCTCGGGGACCGTATATCTCAGTCATCACCAACAGGTTAGATCTGTGACTGCAGCAGTTTCATTAATAAAACCTGTTTTCTGTTTGTTTTTCATTCATTGTTTACCTTTGTACTTGCATTCTCTGGTATCCACCAGGAAGTGCTGTAGTATTCCCACTTCCCTCTTCTTTACAAATAAAGCTCAAAACATTGTTTACCAAGTCTTCTCACTATGTTTCTTTGCTTTCTAGGAACACTAACCTGTTGATCCGAGTGGGGATGTTGTTTTCTGTGGGCGTCTTCCTGGCTCTTGTATTGAACTTACTTCAGGTGCAGAGAAACGTCACCCTTTTCCCTCCAGATGTCATCAGCAGCATCTTCTCCTCTGCCTGGTGGGTGCCACCCTGCTGTGGCACAGCCTCAGGTGAGTAAAAATAAACATCACTCTGAGGTCCCTCTCATGTCTCCTCTGTGCTGTTTGATGTCCTGATAATATCCAGCTTCACTCCACTGGGTAAAGGCTGAGGTGCGGAACAGTTTATCTGTTTATTCAGTAAGAATCTGTGATTTGTAACAACAGTATTGAGTCTGATTTCAAAGTTTGTTCCTGTTGATGTCATGACTGCAGAGTTTTTAGATTTACAGCTGGTTCTGTTTAAAGAAGGGCCTTTTTCAGACCTAGAATCTAATGTCTGATTCATAAAACTCCACAACAGTAAAACAGGAATCAGCTGTTTTCTACACAGCTTCACTGTGGATGGAACATCAGTGCTTTTTAATCAACTGTGTTTATGGAGGGGAATAATATGTAGCATGGCTCTGGTCAGACTCAAGTCCTGTTATTTATGCAGCACGATAGCTCACAGTGACCACAGTGGGTCCAGGTACTTCTAAAAACAACAATGAGAACAGACAAACTAAAGGGAAACTCACAATGTAGCATCCTGGTCATCCATTCTCACTTTAGACTTTTAAGCAAAACAAACATATTTCGAATGATTTTAATAAAACAGGTCAAAAAACCTTTAGTCATAGAGATAATACTTATAAAATAACTAAGCTAACTTATAGCTAACTTTTGCTTATAACTACAAAAGTTCAAGTAAAAACTTTCTTGTGTGTGTCACAGCAGTTCAGTGGGTGGTTCTACAGCTTGGCTCAGGACTAATAGTCCATGGGCTAGTGTGGGTCACCGTGCACCTCCCCTTAGGGGTACAGGAACCTTAACTGCCAATAACTTTGCTATAAACCAACCAAATTTAAAAATAAGGAATCAGTAGATTTGTATTGATTATCTCTTCAGTTTACATGACATTTCACTGACAAATATGCAAACAATGATGTCATCAGGGGGTCAAAATGTCACAACCCCAACAGAAGATGAAAATTTTCATGTTTTATCTGCGTTTACCACACAGAACCTAAATGTTCAATTTCCAGGATGTCAAACTTATATTTAGATTTGCTATGTCAAAATAAAATGTCATAAATCTGGTGTCAATCAAATGTTATCAGCCAGGGGTCAAAAGTAACACTGGTGAACATTCATAAACAAGTCAAGAAGAAAAAATAAGTAGGTCCTCTGGACAGGTTCTTCTTTAATGAAACGTTTCGTCTCTCCTCCAAGAGACTTCTTCA
>JARVJO010000061.1:603435-621495 GCA_031762555.1 Cynodonichthys magdalenae
TGGATTTTTTTTTCTCCTTTTGTCTCTCATAGTTGAGGTATATCTATGATGAAAATTACAGGCCTCTCTCATCTTTTAAGTGGGAGAACTTGCACAATCGGTGGCTGAATAAATACTTTTTTGCCCACTGTATAATGTGGCTGAAACAAGTAGTCTAGTCAGTGCTTTCCAAAATTTTCAACATTAACATTCATTTATTAACATTATAGTCAATACTGACTTTAGGAAACATTTTTTTGGGTGGGGGTTCTGCACTATAGACCCTGTGTTGCAGCCTAAGCTTTTGTCCTTAATGGTTATTTTAAAACATTACTTTTATTTTTATACTTTTAGTTTTAAAACCAGTATTTCTACTCTCTTATTTAAGTAAAAAGACAAACAACCTTCTTGCAACATCTCTATCAGCTGATCCACAGTGTCACCTCTTATTCAGTATGATGACAAGGCAGAATGAAAACAAGACAAAGTCAAATAGAACTGAAATACGTTTTGCATTTTTAAAAAGTAAGGAGTAAAAAGTACAAATAATTGCATAAAAATGTAAGAAGTAGAAGTAAAAAGTAGTCTGAAAAATAATGACTCCAGTAAAGTATAAATAACCAAACTTTCTACTTAAGGTAAAGGCCCCCACAGACTCGGGCGTACTTCGCTCAGCGCGGACTCGAAGCGGCCGTCCACCGGACTGGTCCGTGCAGAGATCAATTTTTTACATCTGCTGTGTCGCACAGTAAACTGCCCGCAGAGTTCACGTCCAACTGTTTTGAATGTGACACCAAGCTTATAAAGTTGAGAATCTGTGTCATTTGTGGATGAAATGAGTCAACATTTGAAGAGCGTCTCATGGAGGAGATTAGAAAACTTTATGATGCGTCAATGAAGGAGTCTAAAGACTTTCAGTGAGCAACAAGTTCGTGGGAAGAAATAGCTCAGACCCTGGGTATGAAGTTCTTTTCTTTGTTTTAAAGCTAAAATGCAAACTATCTCTTCGTCCTCATCCTTGATGCTGTGCTTGAAATTGCAAGAAATGAAAGAATTTGTCAGGCGGTCAGTACGCTTGAGTTTGAAGTCTCAAACATCTGTGGACAACATGCACAGAGTCCGCATGGCTCATGGACTGCACACAGTACGCCCGAGTATGTGGGAGCCTTTAATCAGTATTTGTACTTCACTACTTGACAACTCTGCTTCTGACACACTTTGATACACTGGCTGAGTTAAAGCCCTTTGAAAGAAGCTTTGGCGGCCATCTTGAATTTTTACTTTGGCTACTATTTGGGATAGAGCTCACTCTCAGCTACTAGTGTATCTGTTTTTAGCTCATTATATTGAAAATTACCTGAATTAAACAAGTCTGAAACTAAAGAAATTGCATGTCCTGCAAAAATCCTAGTGTGAATGCTTCTTGCTGAAAACTTAAGCTGAATCCATATTTTAGTCTCAAGTGAGAAAAAAAAACATTTTTGTGCTCACAGGACAAACAACCAAGCACTGAAAAATACTGTTTTAAAGTGAAATGTTTTTCCAGTGTGAGGAGAATAAAGTACGAGGTTACCATGGCAATCTGCTGCCGAACACGTTCCTTGGCAGCCTTCTCCTCTGCTTTTTCTCTGTTCCTTTCATCCAGAAGTCGCTTGTTGTTCTCCTCCTCCTGTTTCCTCTTAAAATCTTGTACGTTTTTCCCCATCTTCCTGCGCTCCATTTCTTTTCTTATTTCATTCTGAAGGAGGGTATTAAAAAAATTCAAACAAGGTGAAAAGGAAAGCCTGCCCAAGTTAAACAAGCAGGGACACAATGTGTAGTGATTACTGCCTGTGTGACGTGACTAAATAAAAAAATACAGATAAACATAAACAAAGTTCAGATGTTTTTATGGTCTGACTGTGCCTTGTCCTTCTTTACAGAACTTTTTAGAAAACGGGAAGTTGTTTTTACAGCCTAGAAAGATCATCTCATCTCCTTACCTCCTCTTCTCCTTTTTTCCTTTGCTCCCGTTTCTCTTCCAATTTCTTAGTCAATCTGACAAAAAACAAATGTTACTGTGAGAATGATGCAGCTGGGACAATAGCAATCTAGGTTTCATAAAGTTTGTAACATTTTCTTTTTAACTGTGGCCTGTAAGCTTTGAAATATCGAATGTGGAGAGTGCCAAATTACAATACATAAATATATCATAAAATAAATAAATATAATTAAATATATAATTAAATTATTAAATGTTTCAATAAACAATGAACTATATCATTAAATAATTAACTATATTTAAATTATGAAAGATGCAAATAAATATTTAAATGTCCCATGAAATAAGTAAATTTGGCTTCTGCGACCCGACCCCGGATAAGTGGAAGAAAACAGACGGAAATTAAATAATTAAACATAATTTTAAAGAAAACTTTTATTTCAAAAAATATTTAATTATTTCACTGTTGATTTATCGTCATGAATTATTTAAAACTGTCAAACCCAGCCACCAAACTCAATGGGCGGGACTTGTGTGGCTCATTCACAGACCCTGACATTTGATTGGCTGCTCCACACAACCAGTCAGGACAAATAGATCACAGATAATGGACTGAGCACAGAAGAAGAAAATATCTGCCGTTTGAAACTCAGACTCAAAGAAGACAAAGAAATAATCACATGAAAAGTTGTCAAGAGTTGCTACAAGATGAAGCACATAAAAATAAAGATGTCCTGAGACGGACTGAGTCAGACCCACTCCAACCAACCCGTCCCCCCGGTCAGCTGCTCCATCACAGCTGAGCCGTCCCTCGTCCCTGGGTCACATACACCAGTGCAAAGTAAATAACATTGTTAACGTTTGCTATGATACTTCTGTCTAAGCTAACCACAGTTCACTGCCGTTCATTTGCACCTCAGATTATTATTATTATTATTATTAATTAGTATATGAGTGTTTTATAAGAAGTAATGTGTAACTAAAAAGTTGTGAACAGGTTCTATGAACAAATGTGACCTGTGGAGCAGTAAGTTAAACTGTGTCCAAACAGGGGGACGAGGAGGACCAGTAAGTCGACAAAAAGCCTCTGAAGTGTGGAGCAGGAGGAGCAGAAAGAGGTGTAGGAGGATCTGAAAGCTGGCTGGTGTCCTTTGATACGTGACAGAAGGAAGAGAGACAAAGTTTCAGTTATGAAGCGGCAATGCTGATTTAAAAGCTGACAGAGAGCAGATGTGCACGCCAAAATGTACAGAGTGAGCAGTACTGATATGGAAAGTATCAAACCTCTTCAGCATACAGTATATGTGTGCATCTTTTTCTTTTCAAGTGTTCTTTGTATGTGAATTGTAAATAAAGCAGTTTGAATATCAGTCTCTTGTGATTCTTGACGAAACGTTAACAGTGTTCAAATATAAGTCAATTGCTAAAGAAATTCCTGGAACAGGCAGAGTGGAAACATCTTCATCTGACCGCTCATGGGCCAGCTGAATATCTGGGACTGATACAGTCCCTCCATGAAGAGTGAGATCCAGTCCAATCAGTCCCATAGTCTTCATGAACCTCAATTAGAGAAAACCTTCATTACTCAATGTGTTGATAAAAAGTGTATATATGAAAGACTTGTTAAGTATTAGATCTCTGCAGGATCCTCCATGGTCCCTTGCTCTCAGTACCTTGTCCAGTATTCCAAGAGTGACAGATTCCTTTCAGTTTTCAGCCCCACCATAGACAACAAATCACCACCTGTCAAAGACAAGTTTTAACACAATAGAAATGTATTATAATACAGTTCTACAAAGATTCATTTAAAGTCGTGCTATTTGTTGTCGAGGTAGCTGATACCTTATGAGCTTGAGGTTAGCATCAATATGCCATACAGAGTAGGGTCCAGAAACTGATTTTTGTCGTCATCTTAACACATACAGCCGTAGTCGTCTCATGTACGCTCCCTCCACATCTATTCTGTGGAACGGTTCCTGCAGTCTTGAAACTGAATGAAGAAAAACATGTTTGAACACACAGGCCACGTCATTTAGAAAGCTTTGAATAATCCAGTTTTAGATAATTTATGTCTACACTGACAATGAAATTTTAAAAAATCTACTTGAAGGATTTTTTTGGACAAAGACATACTGTAACAATTAGATTTAATGAGTATTTTAGTCATAACATTGTTATAAATTATATAAAATGCTTTTAGCTAGGCTACATGTTTTTACTACCCAAATTACTCATATCTGTATTTTTATCTAGTCAATTAGTGACCTGTAGTTAGTGATTATATACTTACTTTGAACACGCATTCAGAAGTCCCAAGTCTGGATGGGTTCTGGGAACGTCAAGTACTGTACGGTCCTCGTCAACAACAGGTGAACAATGATGCTCCAGATGATTCAGTATGTTCAAAGCCGGGGGTCGGTTCAGGTGCTTTAGGTTGTGTGGTGGAGAACCGCTGGAGTACTTGTGAATCTACAGTGACTCTGACGTTGATGTCTTGGTTTGAGAGTGCAGAGAAAACTCAAATGGCTTCGATAAACTGTTCTAATGTATCTACTAAACTCTGGTTGAACAACTGCAGCCTCCATGTCCCTAGCTTGGTCTAAAATATCTGTAATCAGTTCAGAATAAAGCTCGTTCAGGTCCTGTGTTAACGGAGCCGCCATGTTTGAAAACAACACAAACAGATCAAAGCAGTGGATTTCACAGCATCAGCGTTAGTCCCGCCCACTGAGTTTGATGGCTGTGTTTGACAGTTTAAATGAAGTTATGACAACAGGAGCCATGAAACAAATAAATTCAGTGAAGTAACACAGGGTGGGCCATTTATATAGATACACCAAAAAAATGGGAATGATTGGTGATATTAACTTCCTGTGTGTGGCATATTAGTATTTGGGAGGGGGGAAACTTTTCAAGATAAGTGGTGACCATGGCGGCCATGTTGGATCCAACTTTAGTTTTTTTCAATGAGAAGAGGGTCATGTGACGCATCAAACTTATTGAGAATTTCTCAAGAAAACAATGCTATGCTTGGTTTTAATGTAACTGTTTACGCTGGTTTAAAACTATTTATTCAGTTTATTTCTATAGCGCCAAGTCACAACAATTGTTGTCTCAGGACTCTGTACACACACAAAAGAACAAAAACAATAAAAGCTAAAGAAGAAGCCAGCAGACTGCGCCAAATCATCACTTTGTCACAGTCTCCTTTCCTGAAGTGCTTTACTTCTTTCAAGCCCTCCGTCGGGAAAAGTTTCAAAATAGAAAAAGGCCCTGAAGAATCTGGTGACTTCGGCCATGTTTCTGCCCCGGCTGCAGCTCAGTCTGGTTCAAGAGAGCGACTGCAAGTTGCCACGCAACGGCTCAACAACAGAGGCTCTCATTAGATGAGACGAGCGACATTTCATTTAAATACGTAATAAATCTAATGATACATTTAATTAATTAATGATGTATTTAAATATTTAATGATGCATTTAATCATTTAATTACATAATTTATTATTTGTATATTTACATTTATTTCATTATATACTGTATTTATTGTAATTTGGCACTCCACATTCAATATTGAAACAATGTAAATTATTATATTAATGATGACAGATCTGGTACAGGTCTGGTACAGCTCTGACGAGGCTGGGGTCTTCGAAATATGTCTCATCTCTGGGATTTTCTGTTTAAAAGTTCTTTATTAAATTATATAAATCAACAAGCTGGGTCTTCTTGTAACCCATATAGTTATCCCCTAGGGCTGAACTCAGAAATCCTGTCTTTATTATTGAGAATTTGAAATACATTGTGTTCTTACCTTTCTACTTTAGAATCCAGGTTTTCTTCCACCTGAGCAGCCTGATCTGAAGCTTCTGCAGGAGTGTTTGAACACCTGCCATCATCCACATTACTCGAGACTGATCCTAATTAGAAAAACAACAATAAACAAAAAAAATCTTTATTTTTTTATTTTACTTTGAATTTAACACTTTGCCATAATAAATCAATAAACTTCAGGAAAACAAGAGTATTGCCAACAGCACATAATATGCCCATCAGTTAACTGCTAATCAAAATCCAAACATGTATTCTCTCAAACAACAATCCTGATATATGGATCAATTAGACTAGACTGAGGTCGGGCAAAAGGTCAGCTTCATTGACATTGTCCATGGTGTAAATGGACAAAAAGTTCCTGGAAAAATGACGAAAGGGCTTACCACGTGCCGTCCAATTTAATTAAAGGTTTTTAAAGATTTGAATTTACTTTCCTTTGGAGATCACTGTGATGTACTATCATCCCAAATTTGAGCCAAATATGTCTAAAAATGGCTGAGTTATGGTTAATTTAGCATTTTAGCCATGGTGGCCATCTTGGATTTTTTTCCAACTCCAGTACGTGACAGAGCTTGCTCTCAGCTACAAATATACCAATTTTTAGCTCAATATGTGAAACATTTGCTGACATAAAGCCTATTGAAACTTCAATACAACCCTCTTCTCCCCCTCTTCACACAGAAGAAATGCTAGCACAGACCCTCAGTTTACGCAGAACATTTTGTTCAGTGATGAGGCAAACTTTTATGTGAATGAAGTTAACATATAAAACCTCAGCTATTGGTCTGACACTAACCCACATTGATAGATCCCCCCAAGACTGTTGGAACTCAAAAACTGATGGAATGGTGTGGTATATGGGGTACAAAGATAGTGGGGCCATTCTTCATCAATGGAAACCTCAAGGCCATTGGATATGTGAAATTACTACATGATGATGTGTTTCCCTCTTAAAGCACTGAAGATGTTAGTTCCCTGAGTTTTTCCAACAAGATGGTGCACCACCACATCATGGGTGTCAGGTCTGAGCATTCCTAGATCAACAGTTTCCTGGAAAGTGGATTGGTCTTCATGTGCCAGTTAAATGGCCCCCAAAGTCTCCCAACCTGACCCCCTTAGACTTTTATCTTTGGGATCATCTGAAGGCAGTTGTCTATGCTGTGAAGATACGAGATGCAGCACCTGAAACAACGGATACTGGAAGCCTGTGCTAACATTTCTTCTGGTGTTGCTATCAGTGTGTGAAGAGTGGGAGAAGAGGGTTGTATTGATCCAACACAATGGGCAGCACTTTGAACACATTTTATTAATGATCAGAAACTTGTAAATAACTCATGAAAGAATAAAGTTGGGTTAAAACCAAGCATAACATTGTTTTTCTTGTGAAATTCTCAATAAGTTTGATGTGTCACATGACCCTCTTCCTATTGAAAAAACTAAAGTTGCATCCAAAATGTTCGACTTCAAAATTGTCGCCACGGTCACCACCTATGTTGAAAAGTTTCCCCCCTCCCAAATACTAATGTGCCACAAACAGGAAGTTAATATGACCAACCATTCCCATTTTATTTAGGTGTATCCATATAAATGACCCACCCTGTATATTTATGGTGTTAAAATATTAAAAAAAAAATAAACTAAAGCAGTTAGATGCTATTCAATCTATATAAAACATAATTTAAAACTTAATTTAAAAACATCATAGGTGAGACATGACCTCAGCCTCCCCCAAGAATAAGAGAAAAACCGTTTAAAAAAAGAGGAAATGTGTGTATTTCAAAGTCAATCTTAGAATTTTACGGAGCAATACTTCATCCAGGATGAATGAATTATCAAATGTTGCACACCTTTTACCATGTGTGGTTCGGCTTCAGGCTCACTGGCTGCTGTTTCTGACCCAGCAGCGCCCTGGAGCGTTGGGGCTGGTACTGTAGCAGGTGGGGTGGTCCCAGCAGGATGACTGGGTTCTGTTACAGCTCTGGCATTGCCGATTTCCTGAATGTGCATCTGTTGGAAAACAAATACAAATGGAGGACAAAATAAAAAGAAGTATTTACGTTCAGTAACTTTAAAACATTTACACACACTGTATAAAAATATACAGAACATGTTGTTTCTCCTTGTCTGACATCAAATCAGACTAAAACTTTCTGGGTTTAGGTAAATCGAGATTCACAATGTTATATAAATGTTTTTAATGATAATGAAATTAGAAAATTTAGACAACCTTTTACTTTCTTCATAGTTGCAAATTTACATATAGTACAAGCTTTTAGTATTTGGTAGCTTTGCCTTTAAACTGTGTCCAAGAATCAACTTCAGAGTTGATGTCTTGACATGTTGCTTCAGCATTTCTATATCATGTTTCTCATAATGTTCTCCATTTGTGAATTACACCAGGTTCTTCTGCAGCAACCCCCCCACCCCCCAACACACACACACCACCCCCACACAACATGAAGGGGCCCACCCCATGATGGATGATATCTGGGCTTTGTTTTGATTTTCCCATTACGTACATAAAGAAGAAGTGTGTTTGAGGTGAAATGCATCCACATTTGTGCCTCCAATTAACTTAAATTTTGGCAAGTACCCATCCAAAAACCTCCAGTCATGACATAATCATATTGGCTTTTACAACTTGTACAAAGGCAAAGTAATCTTAGTGTATGTAAACATGTGACTTCTAGAAAAGTTATTCCAAAATCTCTCATTATTTGGGTATTTAACAAATAAAAAAATAATGTAAATCATTACTGACCTAAACAGAAAGTTAGTCTATGTAAACATCTGGTTTGAAGTGTGTTTAGTAACAGTGATGCTCAGGGCTCACTCAGTTCTGATTACCTGCTGAACGTTGTTGATTCTCTTCAGCAGCTCATCAGGTGACACACATCCAGCTATAACCTCCAGAGGAATCCCATTTTCTCCAATGAAGAAGCTGGAGGGTATGCAGACCACAGGGTCTTTCAGCAGGTACGGATCAGCTAAGGAACATTTTGGGCCGGTTTCACAGACAAGGCTTAGATTAAGACAGGAGTAGGCCCAATCTGGACTTGTTACACTTGCATGAATGTGGCTTAACTTTGTTTTAGTTAGTTAACTAAAACAAAGAAGCTCATGCAGTTTTATGGTTAGTTCTTTTAACTTCAGCCATTGTTTGTTTATTTGTTTACTCCTGGAGTAAGCCTAACAAGAACACCTGCATCAAGCCTCATTAGTGTAAGTGGGAGCACTTCCTGTTCATCTACTTTTGTTCATAAAAACCTGGAATGGAATTGAGGAGAGTATTTCTGATGTGAATTTTGACATCAAACAATGGCTGAAGCTAAAAGAACTCACTCACATACACACACATCCCCATACATCCAGTGTATTTATATATAAAAGACCACATCAGTTTGTGTTTCTAACAGTGGGTTTTAATTTATCCTGATGGAAGAGAAGCTTCTGCACAGAGCCTGTGAACACTCCACACAGTGAGGCATGCCAGAGAGAAAATGCTGCCACTACCTCCCAGCAGAGAACAAGGACGTCTACACATGAAAAACTAACTGTAAAACTTCAAGAGCAGAAAATGAAATATCTGAAAGAAGAGCATAATGTGAAAAAGATCATTTTACAGGTTGAGTTAGATATGAAATTATAAGAGCTGCTCAAAGCCATGCTGAACAATGTGATTAAATAAATTGTGTAAATAAAAATGTCTCATTTAGCAAGACTGTTAGTACTGTCACCACAAACTATGCTTTAAATCAGCCTTGGTGGTTCAGTTTGCTGCATACTTTACATTTTGTACACAACAAACACTATTAAAGCCAAAGTAAGCCAGAATCAATACACTCCATGGTTAAATACATCTTTATCTAACTGAAGTGGTGCAATGTGAAAGCATCTGTGTTTAAGTCCTGGAGGTTATTCCCTGCCTTTAACACGGGCACATCTGCACCATCCTGATCTTCCATCAGAGGATCTGGACAGTCACGCTGCTTCAGGCAGCTGTGCAGCACAGCTGTAGCAACAATCACCTTGCAGCATTTTTGTGGCTTGAAACAAAGTGTATTCTGTAAAGAGTGGAATGGATGTTTCCACACTTCAAACATGCCCTGTACGAGCTCTGTGGTACTTCTGTGCACAGGTGCTCTTCTGGCTGGTCTCTGTGGTGTTTTGTGGTGTTCAGGCAGCCTGAACCAGGAACCAACAGATGGAAAAACTCTTTCATTTGCTGGGAAATTATTCAGATAAATTCTAAATGTAACCAAGCTTGACTTTGTCATTCAGCTTGTTTTATTGATACTGTACTTATATTTAATCGATGTTTTACTGTTTTGTTAATGTTGTTGTGTGATTGTTTCTGTGTTTGTGTTTCTATTCTTCCACCTTGTTGCAAGGAAAATATCCGTAAGACAATATAATATAATAATAAAATGATATGATGATGATTTATTTAGATATTCTAAATACATGCTGTCAAACTGTCTGTGCTCCCTCTCACAGAGAATCCTACACAGAAGGTAAACCTGCCTCCTTGAAGGATTCGTTAAGCTTCACTTTAGTCACAGAGTAGCTCTGATCCACCTTCCTGCACCTGGCTTTGTTTAATACAGAACAGACTAAATCTGAGACTATTTTAAGACAAGACTGTGCAAGAGACTTAAACCAGCATTTTAGTCTGGGACTAGCCTTGAGCCTTGTCTGCAAAACCGGCCCTTTATTTACAGATTTATTTAATTATCATGTCTCATTAGCTCATGTTTGAAGGAAAATAAAAGTTCATCACTTCATCGGAACTTGAGAGACACATTTTTTGCATTTGAGTGTATTTGAAATGACAAATACAAATGACTACACAGATGTTTCACAGATAATTAACTTTTAGAAGAAGAAAGGATACAGATCTGGGAGAACTGCACACATGTGTCACTATGGAAAGAAAACAATGTTAAAATACAATTTATCACAACAAAATAAAAACAAACACATTAATTGCAGTTTTCTTGGCACAGTGGAGAGTTTGACGGTTCAGGCTCCACGTGGTCCTTGAGTTGACCATGAACTTCTCTGTAGACCAAAGAATTTTATAATCCAACAGCTGAAGCTTGGACCAAACTGGTCATGATGAAACAGGACAATGATCTCAAACACAGCAGCTAATCTACAACAGAACGGCTCAAAAACAAAAGAATCAAGTTGCTGTAAATATCCAGACTAGGTTCAGACCCTCAACCTGATGGAAATCTGTGGCAGAACCTTACAAGAACCAAACAAAAACAAATGTCTGAAACTTTAATAAACTGAAGAAACGTTGTGAAGAAGAGTGGGCCAACATGTGACTGCTGGATCACAGGCTGGACTTAAGTTTTAATTTACAGCTTGAGCATTTTTTCATTCATTTTGTTTGATAAGAAAATGATATGATGAAATCCGTTTAGTGTTTTAGTTTACTTGAGGTTAAATTTGAATAATTTTAAACCTTAAAATAAACAATGTAACAATTTCCATATATTGTTTTTTTTGTTGTTGTTGCTTTTATTCTTTTTTAAATAATGATTAACTTAAAGCCTAATCTCTTATGAAGGTTTTTCACTGAGCCATGAGAAAACCTAACATAATACCTGCAGTTAGGTAGTGGGACCACCTGCAGCAGAGCTGTGCACAAAAAGGAAGGGAAAATACAGCTGTGCAGACCACCGTTTAGTTCTTTAAAAGAGAAAGTTTTTGATATATTTTGTGGGTCATAAAGCACCAACCCAGACATCTTGAAAACTATAGAAATCAAATTAACTTTGAAAGTGACTGTCACATGCATATTTAGGAATTGTGCTGGAGGACTGGAGGACACGGGAGCCTCCAGGCTGCTGGGCGCAGACCTTGACCGCCCCTCGTTCATCTTCGCCAGCTCCAGGGAGCGGCGAAGGATGTGCGCTGGCCTCCCCGGCACCAAGGTGTCTGACTTCGATTGGACGCTTCGGTCTGTCCCTACCAAGCCCTCACTGTCTACTACCATTGTACGTTTCTGAAGTGCTACAAACGTTGTTTGGAGGGTGGAGCTAATGTAAACAAAAGGTTGTGAGGGAGTTGCCAACAGCTACTTATTTGCATGAACAGCTGGTTCTGAAGAGAGCTCAGAACAGGCAGAACTGAGAAGGTGAAATCTCACTGAGATACATTTTGTGGATTAAATCAAATGAACATCTTCTGTATAGCCCACAGAAGTATCTTAACTCGTTCAAGGACCGCATTATAGGTCCTCTTTAAGACTTTTTAGCAGTGTTTTTTTTTTGCTCCATCCTGCAATAGTCAGTTGAGGTCTGGGTTCTTTTTTCCTTGTGGGTAGAAAGCTGAAAAGCTTTTAAATGCTAAGCTGAAGGGCAAAAATTTAAGTTTTGTTAAATACAGGTTTGTGTAAATCAAGCTTTACTTTGTTTTGTTTGTTGAAAATGTTGTATGATTCAACCTCAAACTATTTTTGCTACTGACCACTAAAGCAACATAATTCAGATCAACAATATTAAAGCTAAAAATAAATTAGTAACATATGTATTATAAAGCATGTAGTTAATTGAAGTAGCATTTTTCACTATACTGGTTGCTTCTTTACAACTTTATGGAAAGACAAAATGAATTATGTTACAGATTTACCAGCTTAAATACACAATGTTTTGACATAAAAACTAAAGTAAATACTGAACGATGAAAGCACATGTATCACATTAGTACCTCTTAGCGTCAACTTTAATGGCGACACAACATCTGTGTGCTTCTTCAGAGACTCGGTCATCCTCCCAGCTGGACATGAGCTGCGCTGACTGCTCATCTTCACCTGAGGGGAAAAACAACATTAGTGATGTTTATTCTCTGCTACATGAAGAATAAATAAACTTCTGACTTTATTAATAAAAATGCTTCAACATTAGTGCTAAACGTCATCCCTTAGAAAAACTAAAATTACGAATAATAAGTGTTCTGGTTGAAAAGGATTTTGACTAACATTTATAGCTCAGAGCTCTGTTGGCTACTTAAAGGTGACTGTCACCAAAGGTATTTGTAGAAAAAAAACATCTATAAAAACCAGAGTGATTAAACAGGCATCTAAATTAAAAACAATATTTGAACATATTGAAGTTTTAAACGAGGACTTGAGAATACAGTCAGTGACAGATGACTAATCTAATGGCTAACTGGAGATAGCTAGCACATTAGCTTCATCCAGTCTCACAAAAACGTAAAATAGTTAAAGAATTCTAATCTTACCTGCAATTACAACGACAAAGATTAAACTGCGCCGTTTAGCAGAACTGATGGCATCAGGAATGGAGCCCTGAAACCAAAACATCTCCAAATACGTTTTGTAGTGTCTTAGTTTGTGTCCTGTCACCGTCCACAACGTTCGACTTCAGATACGCATGCGCAATCGCTATGACTAGTCACGCAGTCTTGAGCGCGATGACGCCACAGTTCGCATTGTACGTCGCCGCCATATTGGATGGGTCTTCCCACTCATCCCGCTCAAGTACACCTCCGCTGCAGAACGCTGTAAGGGGCTTTAAAACATTTCAACAAACAAGAAATTCGTTCAATTACAACTTTTTGAAAGTTCCAATCCTTCCTAAAGTTAAAGAAGTTCACTTTAAAATTTTAAATGAAATATATCCTTCACAGGAATTTATTTTTAAAATATTCAAATTTGAAATTGAAAAATGTCAATTTTGTAAATCATCAGTGGAATCAACTGAACATTTATTCTTTGAATGTGTGGTTTCACATAGATTTTGGAAGAAGGTACACAAATGGTTAATCTCTAAGTCTCTCCAAATAAGTCATTTTTCCTGGAAAGAAATTAAATATGGAATATCCATAAAAAATTTAAAAACTTAATATTTGACAAATAATATCATATTGTTTGTTAAATTTTATATTCACAAATGTCGTTTCACAAAATCTCTCCCAATTGAAAACTCATTTAAAAAGGAGTTTGCATTATTTTGTAAATCTTTTAAAACAATTATGCAGACCCTGCAATTGAACTGTTCTCATGTATTTCAGAATTCAATCTTATTTAAAACCCATTATTATTTCAATATTATTGTACTGTTTTATTTTCCCTTAATTTAAATGTTTGTTGTTGTCTTATTTTATTTTATTATTATTTATTTTTTATTTTCTTTTACTAAATATTTCTTAGTCAGTTGATTTACTTAGTTAATATTCATGGTAATCTGTTAAACTTTTCATAATTTGACATTAAGGAGGAATTATATAGAGTAGATAATTTAGAAAGATATGTAAATGTGAAATGGTCATTGTTGTGGAAACATTATTATTTGCCCATGCAGGCAGAAACGCAAGTGGTCCAAAATAATGCAAAAATAGTCCGTGAATGGCTGTCAGAAATTTATTGACACACACGTCATGTCCAGTATGTGTGTGACCTGAGGCAGTCTCAGATACACTTATTTATACAGAAATGTTATCAAACACACAATAACGGTGACACATCTGGTGCCGAGAGAACGTAATATGTGATACGGTATCCAGCAGGAATGTAAACCTCTTTGGCAGATCCTGTAAAACTCTTTGTGAGAAAACAAAAGATAATCAGTTAAGTTTTAGATGACATTTTAGGTCAGAAAAAGAAGTCACTGACTCTTGGCCTGAGAAGAATCAGAGATGTAAAAATGTTTCAACTATTTTTCTATCACAGTCGTTAACATATGTATTTTTCTTCTTGTTATTGTTCTGTTACGTTGTTTCAATAAAAATAAATAAAAGAAAGTAGAAAGGGGCGGGGTCGGGTACGATGTCAGACCCATACCATATTTGGAAGTAGCACCGCTGCACTCCGGAAATTAAGGGGGCGCCATTTCCTATCCCAGCCGCAGTATCTAATTTTTTTCTTTCTTTCTTTTTTAGAAAATGCAGTTTAAAATAATAAACCGAGCAGAAATGGAAATTAACAAGCAATCAGTTAAAATATAAAAAATAGATGTGTGACGTGAGATGTTTGCAATAAAACAAAAATACACTTAACAGTACAAGAGAATTTATAATTATTAAAATTGACTATTGATTTATTGGTGTAATGAGTAGACGTTCCATTGATTAAGCACTTCTTAAAATAGTTATTTCATTAAAAAAACTTGAACAAAGGAGGGATTTTCAAAAATTGGAATATCGACAGAAAATGTATTTATACATATATACCATGCTATATATCTCTCTTTTCAAAAAACATTTATTACAAGGAAAGAAAAGTTGTTCTGCAGTCTCAGTGTCTGGATCACAAAACGCACAGTAGCACTTGGTATCAATGTTGAATTTCTTTTGTAAATGTCATAATAAGGTTAAACTTCATTCAACTTTGAAATGGATTCATTTTACTTTTTAAGAGTAGAAAAGAAGTTCTAATTTTTCAAAAGGTATAATTTTTAAGCAACTGACTGTTATCTTCTCAGTGATGAGGGAAAAGTCAGTGTGATTGTTATGAATTGGTTATTACAATTTTTGTCAATGAAGTCACTAATGATCAAAATTTTTATTTTGGATTAACTGCTGAATGTTATCATGCATTTAATTTTTAGAATAATAGCAGGAGGAATTGCCTTTAACACTTTTAAATTAAGTTCTAGCACATGTTAATGTTTATTTTCTTTAAAAGCTTATGATTAAAAGCTGCCATACTCTACCATAAAGTGTAGAAGCCTTCTACAACCTACTTTTATAAAATAATTTTTATTTTATCAGGATTTGTTGTTCTCAGTCGGGTTTGAATGTGGTGAAAAAGTTTAGAAATAAGTTTCCAATAGTTTATTTTAGAACCTGTTCACCAAAGTCTGATATCAGCAGTGGAGATTCACATCTCAGATGTCATTTCAATAAAGATCTTATGAGGAAAATTAGCTATGCCAGAAACTTTATTTTTTAAAGAAACTCTTACCATTTGATTATGATGGTAGGTCACCATTCATTGGATCAAAATTGATTATATTTAAACACCCTTCCTAGGCTAATTTAATCCTTAACAATTCCTGTTAAAACCAATGAGCTGTATCTAAAGGTGCTATCTGAGTCTGAATTTGTAGAAAGAGAAATGGACCATCTGGGCTTGTCATTCCTTCTCCAGAGACTGTCCATGCTGAGGAAGCTCTCCAGAGGTCAATCAAGTGTGTATTCTGCAACCTGAATATTTGTCTGAGCTGTCATTAATTTTAACATCCAGTGTAACCCTACAGTTTGTTTTATGGACTGTTTTTATTTTCTTTCAGATGAAAATAATGCTGCATGTGTGTGTTGAAGCCATCCCATTCTCTCCAAGAGATTGCTTTTGCTATAAGCAACAGTGACCCTGAAATACAATTATTCTGGTGATGTTTTTGACCACAACTCCCAATGTGAATGCACGTGAGTCACACTCAAAACAGGGCAAGCACAAATATTAACATTAGGGATAATAGCAGCAAATGCTAAAGATTTTTATGCATTTGGAAATATGCAAGTATGTGGTTTAGAATTCTCATTGGTTAGGACTGCATACACATTAGTATTACAGTTTTGTGGCCTTAAACAATTAATTATAAAAGTCATTACAGCTTCCAGATAAGAAATTAAGATTTTCAGACGATGAAATTCTTTGTCAACTTGATATTGGTCACTGACAGCTTGAAGATCCTAAAAAGTGTAGTGATTTTATAGATATTCACCATTAATAAATAACATCATAAAAACTAGATAACTGACAATTCTGTCACAAACAAAATTGTGTTTTACAAACCGTTACGTTGAACTATAGCAGTATTTGCAATATGTTCGACTCCTTACAGTACGAGCAAAGGGGACATCTATATCCAAGGATGTAATGTCTCCTCTTTTTGAACATTACATACCGACACATGGATCTGTTGAAAGAAAACAATGAACTTTACAGCATTCGGTAGATTTTAGAAGTTCTAAGTGGTATCTATTTTAATCTTGATGCACTATCATGATTCATTATGCTACATATGCTAACTTCAATCTTAGCTTAAATGAATTATGACATTTACTAGTTTACATTGATTTGATACATAATAAAAATGCTTTTAAAAATTAAAAATGCCTTCTGCTGATTTTTTCTGCAGACAATGATTCCATTGTGAGTCATTCCACAAAATATTTTTTATTCAGTATCAGTGAAAAACTTTACGAAGATAAAGTTGGTTTCCAATTCCAGCTTCAGATTTGGGAAATGACTAAAGGGTGATTACAACTCATTTTTCACTACCTTCTGCTCTAGCTTAAAAACTAAAATACTTAGACTCTTCAAACCTGGACTAGATTATTCTAAATTAATAGCGGATTTTTAAAAAATAACTTTGAGGTTTGTGAAATCTTTTTCTGATTTGTGAAACTTCAATAAAGGGCGATTATGACACTTTTTCTGCAACTGGTCCAGCTCAAAAACTACAACACCTGGACTCTTCAAACCTGGACTGGATTATTCTACACTGATAACAGAATATTTAAAACTAAGTTTGAGATTTGTGGAAGCTTTTTCTGATTTGTGAAACTCGTTTCAGCTCCAGCTCGTGTTCCTCTCTGTAGTAAAATGGCCGCCGGTGACGATGCCGGAGACTCCGCCTTGAACATCTAGTCTTTCTGATATCTATGGGCTACATAAGTTTCACTTTTAATTTGCACCTCGCAGTTCGCAGCAACCTAAACTGCACCGACGTTTCACACATTTAGTTTTTTGTTTTTTCTTTAGGACCTCTGCAGAAACACACATTTAAAGGTAGGCCACTTTACAGCTGCTCTGTTGTGTAAAATACCGAGTTTACTTCTGATGTTTGATTTTTGTTCGTATGTGTTTGGCTGGTATTCAGATTAAAAATGACAGATTGTTCAGATTATTTGTGTCTTGGCGTTTTTACAAGCTGGTTTCAGTAAAATTTGTTTTGTTGTCAGATGAATGCAGATGAAAATCAGAAATACGGAGAGGCTGTTAAAGAGCTGAAGGAACTGAGGGTAAGAAGATCGTATATGTCTCATCCTAGAAAGTTAAAACATTTTTTAATTAACAGGGCCATAATGATGGTCTAGGTCTATACACAGTTCCTATAGTGTTGAAAAATACAGTTAAGAAAACAAAAACATCTGTTTTGTTCATTACGTTCAGAAATGAAAGTAAAAGTAAAATTCTTGGAAAATATGGAAGGCAAAATGTGTCGAACTACTAAAGTATGGAATGCAAAATGTGTCAAACTACTAAAGCATGGAAGGCAAAATGTGTCA
>JARVJO010000061.1:630199-647406 GCA_031762555.1 Cynodonichthys magdalenae
TTAACAAATCATACTCTCTTTACCCCTTTAGAAGATGTTGTGTGACCAGACTCAACAGGGTCGCTCCCAGAGACAGTTCCACTGTCTTCACACATACACAGATCAACACCTGACATAACAAACAATGTTTTTCCTTTCTTATCTATTCTCAGTCTGAATTTCTGCTCTGAACATCTCAGTCTAAGTCTGCTTCCTGCTCGTCTCCCAGTGGCCTGCATGTCTGCCTTTCTGACTGTATACAGCCGTGAGGCTGTTCAGTTTTTTTTAAGCTGATTTCACAAGAAGAACTTTTTTTTTTGGAATTACAATTTTTCCTTTGGAACTGTTTTAGAGCTTGAAACGTGCTGAGAATACGGCCCCATCCACCAGAGAGACTCTGGTCTGCTGTACAACAGCTGTCCGTGTGTAACAGAAGTGACACACAAAGTCCAAGCGCTGACCCAACTGCCCATTCAGGTTGGACGTCGACACCTCGCCTGCTTGCTGTTCCCCCACTGTCTGGTGACACAGTAAAATGATTAAGTTTGTCTATCTGCCGTCAGCCGGCTCTTCAGATCTGCAGTTCCTTCCACCCACGCTCTCTGGAAAACACAACTTTAGTATCTGCTCTCCCAATATAATATCTTATCTTAACTTGTCCTCTAAAACCTTTAAACTCTTCTCCTACCTGTCTCTCCCTCCTTTCCTTTGAATCTACAGATGCACATACTTACAAGTAAACACACACACATACTTCAGAACATACACATGTACACACACTCTGGGTTTAAACCTCAAAAGCCTTCATTGAAGTGATTTTGTCCTGCTTGCTTAGAGATCGTGTTGATTTATTGTTGATTGTTTAGTTTCAAGTTAACCACCTGCCTTAAAAGCATATAATCCTGTACTAATCAATTATTTGTTATTTGTCTTTTAGTTAGTTTTAAATAAAACATCGGTCATGTTGTGTCGATGATAAAACTTAACTAAGAGCCTTGTCCAATCATTCTGTGGTATTTTGAGAATTTCCTTCTGTTATCACCAAGGTCCGAAGAACCGTAAAGGAACACCTGAGTAAAGTGAGCTATTTTGAATAAAACTCAGGTGGTCCGCTACATAGGGCAGAAAACCACCAAAAACAAATTAAAATGGGTGTAGGAAGGCCAAAACCCCCATAAAACCTCCAAAAAACAGTAAAAAGGATTCCAGGAGGGCCAAAAACTCCTGAAAACATGCAAAAACCATCAAAATTCATGTAATATGGCTTTAGGAGGACTGAAAACCTACAAAAAACTTCAAAAAGCAGTTAAAAGTGTTCTAGGAGGGCTGAAAACCACTCAAAACCACTCAAAACCAGTAAAAGGGGTTCTACACTCTTAACCATGTTATGTCAACTGGTTCCACAAATTTTCTTTTTAAACTTTTTTATTCCTCTTTTTCTGGATAGAGTTTGCTTTTTTGGATGTTTATTACCTCTGCTGTTCGATGCTGTGCAGCTGGAAGGATTTTTGCTAACACCCGTCTTGTTTTTGGACATTATTTATGATGCGTAACCATAGCAACATGGTGGTTTGTTATAACCGGGCAGCTGATTAACATCTCAAAAGCTCAAATAACACCTCAACTACAGCCCCGAATCCCAGAGGAGTTGAAAAGGAGGCCCTGTGCATGCAGACCAGGAGCAAAGAGGAGAGACAGAAGGAGGAAGTTCAAACCATCTCTTCCATCGATCATGATGAACAATGTGAGATCGTTGGGGAACAAGTTGGATGAACTCCAAGCCCTAACAAGAACCCAGCCAGAGTGTCAGGAATACAGTTTTATGTGTTTCACTGAGACGTGGCTGCAGGATTATATCTCTGACTCCAGTGTCTCCCTGCCAGGCTTTCTGATCATATGATGGACAACCCTGAGCATCCTCTTCATCAGACTGTTATTCTACAACAGAGGGTCTTCAGTCAGAGCCTTTTTCAGATCCGCTGTAAGACGAACCGCTTCAACACCATCCCAAATTTAGAAGTATATCATTGTGAAACCACCTGTAAATCTTGAAATTCTAAATCAGGGGTGCCTAAACTTTTCCCTGAGGGGGGCAAAGTGAAAATCTACCCAAAGGCTGTGGGCCAAAAGCAAAAATATAATAGAGGAAATGCAAATACTGCTTAAGTAAATTCTTTTACTTTTTATGATTAAGCTAGGAGCCAGTGCGGTGACCCACATTTTGTTTGTTTGTGTTTTACACCCTTGCTTGGGCATTTCATAAGTTGATAAAATATGAGTATTTGTGGTCTTATAAAGTTTTCAAATCTACATGTGTGCTTAAATCTAATCTAAATATATCCTTTGGTTACTTGTATTTTATGTTTAATCTTAATATAATTCAACTGCAGAGTCAGAACCATGAGTGAAAACTATCTGTGCTACACCCCCTCATTGGGCCATTGAATGTAATTATTGTACATGGAAATATGGAGTTTCTACAGAGGATGACAGGCAATTAAAACCTAGTAACCAAGGCAACTACTGGCAGACCAAATCAAATGGCTTGGCAGGCCATTTTTTGGCCTGCGGGCCCCACTTTGGGCACCTCCGTTCTAAATGGTATGTCCCGCCCCTGTCATTGCTGTCCAATAGGAGCAATGATCGTCACCTGCATGGCTTTGTTTATGATTTATAGTCTGCTTGCAAAAAAGCACAATGTGAATGCAAACTGCACCAAACGAAAAAAATAAAGTCCACTTTTAATCAAGATCAAAGGACTTTCTTTTGTGTGAATACACCCTAACCTTTGTAATCAATCCAAATAAAGATGGCTGCCACCGCTAACTGACATTAGCCAACACAAATATGTATAAAACATAGTAAACTTTACAGATATTATTCTAAAAACTGGTGCAGTAGTAAAGCTGTTTTTTTTGTTTGTTTATTTTGTAAAAAGAAAAATGATGAAGTGGCAGCAAAACTTCCAATGAAGAGCAGGTTCAAAGAGGCACGAGGAAACTGAATGCAGCATGTTAAATGCTCAACTGATGAGTGGTAAGAATAAAAAGGCTGGGGCTAGACAGGGAAGTGACTGCAGCTGAGACTAATAGAAATGGGGAACAGGTGAGGTTGACATAATAGGAGGAGTAGAGACTAACTTTCAGAAAGTACTGGGACAAGTGGCTGGTGGCACAGAGGAACACAAGGAAACAAAAACTAAACACAAGAGGACTTAAAGTGAACCAAAGAAACAAAAATGAACTCTAAACAGAAAATACAAAAATGTCACAAAACAATCAAACAAATTGTGACAGCCTCTACAGTGGCTTGCAAAAGTATTCACACCCCTCGAACCTTTCCATGTTTTGTCTCATTACAACTATAAACATATATACTTCATTGGAATTTAATGTAAAAGACCAACACAAAGTGGAATACAATTGTGAAGTGGAAAAAAATATGATTCAAAACGTTTTTTACAAAGAAAATTTTGAAAAATGCAGTGTGCAAAAGTATTCAGCCCCTCTTCCCTCAGTGCAACCAATTGCATTCAGAAGTTACCTGATGACTGCTAATAACTAGAGTCCACCTGTGTGTTTAATTTAATCTCAGTCCATAAACAGCTGCTCCATGACGGCCTCAGAGGTTGGTTTAGAGAATATTGGGGAGCAAAAAGCATCATGAAGTCCAAAGAACACACCAGACAGGTCAGGAATAAGATGAAGAAGTTTTAGGCTAAAAAGATTTGCCAAGCTTTGAACATCTCATGGAGCTGTTCAACCCATCATCCAGAAATGGAAAGAGTGTGGTCCAACTGTAAACCTACCAAGACACCGTCCACCTAAACTTACAGGCTGAACAAGGAGAGAACTGATCCGAGATGCAGCCAAGAGACCCATGGTGACTGGACAAAATGCAGAGATCCACAGCTCAGGTGAGGGAATGAGTCCACAGGACAACTATTAGTCACGCTCTGCACAAATGTGCTCTTTATGGAAGAGAGGCAAGAAGAAAGCCATTGTTAAAAGAAATCATAAAAAGCCCTGTTTGCAGTTTGCCAGAAGCCATGTTGGGACACAAACATGTGGAAGAAGGTGCTCTGGTCAGACGAGACCAAAATTGAACGTTTTGGTCAAAGTGCAAAATGCTTTGTGTGGCAGAAAATGAACCCTGCACATCACTCTGAACACACTGTCCCCACTGTCCAACATGGTGGTGGCAGCATCATGCTCTGGGGGTACTTCTCTTCAGCAGGGGCAGGAAAGATGGATGGAGCCAAATACAGGGCAATCTTAGAAGAAAACCTGGTGGAGTCTGCAAAAGACCTGAGACGAGGGCATAGGTTCAGCTTCTAGCAGGACAACGACCCTAAACATAAAGCCAGGGCTACGATAGAAAGGTTCAAAACAAAACATATTCATGGCTTACAATGGCCCAGTCAAAGTCCAGACCTAAACCAACTGAGAATTTGTGGCAAGATCTGAAAACTGCTGTTCATAAACACTTTATAATCGGACTGAGCTTGTCCTGTTTAGCAAATCGGAACGAGCAAAAATTTCAATCATTAGATGTGCAAAGCTGGTGGAAACAAAACCTAAAACATTTGCAGCTGTAATTGCAGCAAACGTTGGTTCCACACATTATTGACGCAGGGGGCTGAATACTTTTGCACACTGCACTTTTCACTGTTTTTCTTTGTAAAAAATGTTTTGAATCATATAATTTTCCTTCCACTTCACAGTTGTATACCACTTTGTGTTGGTCTTTCCCATTAAATTCCAATGAAATATATTTACCTATATTTGTGGTTGTAATGTGACAAAATATGGAAAAGTTCAAGGGGTGAGAATACTTTTGCAAGCCAATGTATATAATTTGCACAAAGCTGTATTTACCAGCAGCTAGTTGTATTGATTTATGGATGAGAGACCCTGCAGGCTGTGGGTCAGCTGGAAAACAAATCCTGTATTGGTCATTGACTCAGTCCTACAGTCACTGGCAGCATCAAAACTATGGGATTCATGACATTAGCTGAGTTGAAAAGGCATGTGGAAACAAACAAAGGCCTAGCAATCCTTAGAGGAATGCATACCACCTGCCAGAGTTCTAGACTAAGACTCTTTTAAACTCAAACCCTTTTTTGAAAGTGGACAGAGTTGTATTTATTTAGGTCAATTCTTCAAAGTAACGTTGCATAATCTCACGCAATTTTCTATGTGTTGTAACTGACTCTAAACTATTAAATCATCAATTTTAGTTGAGCATCTGTAAAATTCATTGATCTGCAGTATTTTTGTGTTGGATAATGTCGATTAGCCATGATGCCATCTTGATGTGGACTGACTTCAAGGTTAATCAATCAATTAAGATTAATCAATTTTGATTCAATTCAATTCAAATTCAGGAATACTTTATTGATCCCAGAGGGAAAATAGATGATGTAGTAACTCATTTAAATAGTTTTTGTAGATGGTGATGGCTGTGGGCAGGAAAGATATTCTGTAGCGTCTGTATTACAAAGTAACACAGTAAAATAATATTAGTTAGAATAATAAAAAAACAGTTAAAATAAAATAATAATAAATAGTAACAAATATGTAAAAGTGCATCCAATAATTTATAACTTTCCTTAAAATATGTCTAGTGGTTGATGAGATGTTTTACCAAGAGACAGAAACACAAAAATGCACACAGGAAGATGCAGACAAAAATATCATATACCAAGACCTTTTGGTGTCATAATGTAAATAGTAGCCAGACATCTGGCTGACTTACAAAGTGGATCATCTTGCAGGAGCTGAGGCGATCACTCAGTCCCATCCAGCGCTGGTACTCAGGGTACTCTCCCCTGACCAGGATATACTGGTAGCCCATGTAGTTGGGCCTTTCGTACACCACCCAAGCCCCACTCTCCACGCGGATGGAGTTGCAGCGGCTCAGGTAAGTGTGGAAATCCAAACAGTCGCTGTCACACTCATAGCGTCGACCCTGGAAGTTCTTGTCCTCAAAAAAGATGATCTGGAGCAGAAGAGGGACAGTGTGAGTACTCTCTATGGGTGTTTCATCTTAAAAAGCTCTGATATTATCTAAGCTGCTAAACCACTTTATAAAAGTTTTTTTGTCCAGTGCTGCACAACTTTAATATTTTCTAGAAGAAAACATGCAGGACACTATTTGGTCTGCAGACTCACCCTGCCCATGTTGAAAAGGATGTGTGGCACACTGAGGAAGGATGGTGGAGGATACCCTGAGGTCTTGATGTTGCTCTGGTCTTTCAGTCAGGGTCTTTTATACCTTTCAACCCACCCTCCCCACACACACATTTGTAAACAGCAAAGGCAAAAGGGGAACAATTGCTTTGTCATGAAAATGAGATCCAAAAATTGAGTCAGTGATTCTAGTGCTATTCAGTTTTTCCAGAAAAGCTAGGGAGGATTACAGCATAATGGTCAGGCACTGGTACCCGTTCACTGACCCCCACTTCTCTGCTGGCTGGGTTCAGTGCCCACTGTGATTCATGCCACCTCCACCAGCTTGCCCTGTCTGTGTGTCTATGACATACACATGCCTATTGAATAGACCTTGATAAAGAACTGTTTACTGATAAAACTATTACAAAACCTCATTTTTATTGATAATAGTAGGTTCAAATAAACAGCTGAGGGAACATTTTCTATTAATTAGGTTAACTGACAGACTGATGAGAGAAATGGGTATAAAAGGAACATTTAAGAGTCAGAATCTTACAGAGCTAAGAGTTGTTAGTGAAAAAAAATTTGCATAGGTTTTTCTCTGGTTATCTGGTGCTCACACAAAAGGATCTGATTCGCACCAATCATTATGTTCAAGAGAATATCTCGAGTATTTTAATGTCTTTTTTTCTGTTTGGAAAGTGAAACAAGATTTATTTGATGTATATTTTGACCTCAAATTACATTTGAGATCAAAATAGGCCAGCGGTGGCGGAGTGGTTAGGGGAGTTGTCCTGTATCTGGAGGGTTGCCAGTTCGACCCCCCGCTCCAACTGTCTCAGTCGTTGTGTCCTTGGGCAAGACAATTACCCCGCCTTGCCTATTGATGGTGGTCAGAGGGTCCGGTGGCACCAGTGCGTGGCAGACTCTGTCAGTGCGCCCCAAGGCTGCTGTGGTTACCATGTATCTTACCACCATCAGTGTGTGAATTTATTCTTTTTTATTTAACCAGGCAAGTCCCGTTGAGATCTCAGATCTCTTTTTCAAGGGAGGCCTGGGCCTGAATAGGTGAATGACTAAGTGTAAAGTGCTTTGGAGTCCAACTGGGCTTGATAAAGCACTATATAAGTTCAGACCATTTACCAT
The DNA here is from genome assembly GCA_031762555.1 of Cynodonichthys magdalenae. Lineage (NCBI taxonomy): Eukaryota > Metazoa > Chordata > Actinopteri > Cyprinodontiformes > Rivulidae > Cynodonichthys > Cynodonichthys magdalenae. The sequence continues at coordinate 637,498 of JARVJO010000061.1, forward strand.
TTCAAAGGATTTGACAACAGTTATATAATTTAGTGGGGACAAAAAGCATTTAGTCAGCCACTGATTGTGTAAGTTCTTCTACTTAGAAAGGTGAGAGAGGTCTGTATTCATCATAGGTACACTTCAACTATGAGACAAAAGGGAGAAAAGTTCCAGGAAATCACATTGTAGGATTTTTAAAGAATTTATTTGTAAATTATAGTGGAAAATAAGTAATTGGTCAATAACAAAAGTTTAACTCAATACTTTGTAAAATAACATTTGTTGTCAATGACAGAGGTCAAAGGTTTTCTGTAAGTCTTCACCAGGTTGGCCCATTCCTCCATGCAGATCTCCTCTAGAGCAGTGATGTTTTGGGGCTGCCGCTGGGCAATACGGACTTTCAACTCCCTCCAAAGGTTTTCTATGGGGCTGAGGTCTGAAGACTGACCAGGCCACTGCAGGACCTTGAATGCTTTTTATGGATCCACCTCTTCATTGCCTGAGCAGTGTGTTTGGGATCATTGTCATGCTAGAAGACCCAGCCACGTTCACCTGGGGTTTTGGTTTAAAATCTCATGATACATGGCTCTGTTCATTCTTCCTTTAACACTCGTCCTGTCCCCTTTGCAGAAAAACAGCCCAAAGCATGAAGTTTCTACCCCCATGCTTCACAGTAGGTATGGTGCTCTTGGGATGCAACTCAGCATTCTTCTTCTTCCAAACACAATGAGATTTTACCAAAAACTTCTATTTTGGTTTCATCTGACCACATGATATTCTCCCAGTCCTCTTCTGGATTATCCATATGCTCATGAGCAAACTTAAGACGGGCCTGTACATGAACTGGCTTAAGGAAGGGACACGCCTGGCACTGCAGGATTTGAGTCCCGCTTGACGTAGTGTCTTACTGATGGTAACCTTGGTTACTTTGGTTCCAGCTCTCTGCAGGTCATTCATCAGGTCCCTACATGTAGCTCAGGGATTTTCACTCACCATTCTCATGATCACTTTGACCCCATGGGATGAGATCTTGTGTGGGGCCCCAGACAGAGGGAGATTATTAGTGGTCTTGTAGGTCTTCCATTTTCTAATTATTGCTCCCACAGTTGATTTCTTCACACCAAGCTGCTTGCCTGTTGTAGATTAATTCTTCCCAGCCTGGTGCAGGTCTACAGTTTTCTTCCTGGTGTCCTTCAACATCTCTTTGGTCTTGGTTGAGTTTGGAGTCTGACAGTTTGAGGCTGTGGACACGTGTCTTAAACAGATAATAAGGTTAAACACAGGCCAATAATAGAGCTAACAAGTGGAGGACAAAAGAGCTACGTAAAGGAGTTACAGGTCTGTGAGAGCCAGACATCTTTCTGGCTTGTGGGTGACCAAATACTTGTTTTCCTCCATAATTTACAAATAAATCCTTTAAAAATTCTACAATGTGATTTGCTGAATTTTCCCTTCTCATTTTCTCTCTCATAGTTGAAGTGCACCTACAATGAAAATTACAGACCTCTAATATCTTTCTAAGAAGGACAACTTGCACAATCAGTGACTGACCAAATATATTTTGGCCCCACTGGATCTCATCTTCATTGAGGTTTTGAGTGACATCTGGGATATTTTGTGTTTTGATGAAAGTAAACGTGAATCCCTCTGAAGCCATTGTCTAATGTAGTTTTAGTTCGACATGTAGTTTGCTAGGCTATCCCACAGTATTATCTGGTGTGCACTAATTTCTATAGGATGTTGACTGTTGGACCAGCAGCTTTTCTAAGGTCCTCTTCTCAGCTACGATTCCAACCGAACCAGCCCTCACAAGACTGTCCAGTCTTGGATTGTCTCTTTTCTTGGTGCCCCTTTTTACTGCAGCATAAAAGAGGACCCGGGCCACCACAGACTGATAAAACATCTCCAGCAGTTTACTATTGTTAAAAGGGGGTATTGTGTATTTTCCCTGCACATAGTTCAAATCTGTACCACAATCAAGTAACTTTTTACCTTCAATTAGAAATATCAAAACTAAATTTGACTTTGCATCATAGCCTGACTTATAAACATTTTGAAAATGGCCTGTCTCTCTAAGAGCTTCCTACTATTTCCGACACTCCCACTTCAGCACATCTTCACAACAATGCAGTGAGGGAGGGTTGCTCTGTGGTGCGGGATCTCGGCTGGGGACAGAGCTCCAGGGAAGAGCTATGTACAACAGGTGGTGATCTGTACCAGTGTTTATTCAGCTCCACGACTACCGTAGGAGATTCAAAAGATTTGAATGAGTCGAAGCAACACTCTGGGTATCTTTTTGATGACATGATATAAAGCTTAAACAATTTAAAAGTCAATTTTGCAATACACCACCAGTTTCCACTGAAAATAAAAATGGCTCTGTCCCTCCTGTGGAGTGTCTGTCATTCAGCTGAAGACACAGGTATTTATATAGAAGTAAAGATGGGCAGGAGTTCACCATTCTGTGAAAAATTGTATATAAAACGTAGAGAAACAATATCAGAATAATGTTCCTCCACTTACAATTGGGAAGATTTTATTTACACCTACAGTTTGAATCATCAAAATACTTTAAAATTCTGGAGAAATCCGAATTCAAACAAGGCTGAAAAGTCAGTATTTAATGCTTGTGATCTTTGGACCCTCAGGCAACACTGCATTAAAAACAGATCTGATTCTGTTCTAGAAATCACTTGTTGCATCAAATGTTGAGAGGTCTGGACTGCAGGCAGACCAGTTCATCACTTGGACTCTTCTACTAAAAAGCTGTCCTTTTGTAATGGATGCAATGTGCTTTAACATCGTCTTGCTGAAAAATGTAGGACCTTCCTTGAAAAGGACATTTGATATTTAGCCTTGTACAAGAATTACAAGAGGTGTAAAGGATAAAATAAAGGATGCCCAGTTTCTTTTTAACAAAATGTTGCTTTGTAGTGGAAAGCAGCAAAACTTAGAGCTTCAGCTTGACCTGAGGTTGTCTTTTGCTTTTTTCTTTATTTTTTAAACAACAAATAATTTATCACAAAACGTTGTCAGATAGCACTAAACCCAAACATAGACTTAAATCTTTAACTTATATTAAGTTGTACTTTCTTCATGTGTACTTCTGTTAAATCTTGTAAAAAAAAAAAAAAAAATCACCTTTTTACAGCATCCCTACTTGTCCTCCTGTGGAAAGAACTTCTTTAGAGCAAACTGTTGATGAACACACCTTGAAGCAGACCAAGCTGCAGACCACATGTAGTTCATCTGTACATAGTCTAATTATCAAGTATAATTATCCCACAAAAAGAAACCGAAGCAATGCCAAAGGCTCAACAAGCCATGGGTCCCTGCTCTGGTGTGGTCCTTGTATGTTTGGCATCTTTAACTTGGCTGGGGTCTGTTCCTGCACTATTGGGGTCCTTCAGAGAGGTTATCGTAGACGGGATCAAACTGTCGAGTTCCTGGCGGTGCCCGGTTTCAAGAAGCCACTCGTGGAACTTTAATTCCACCAACTCCTGGAACTGTTGCTTCTGTTCTCTACGGACAAAACATCAAGGAGAAACCAGTCAAAAAATAAACTGTAAAAATATTAAAACAGACTGCAAAAAAACTGATAAAGAAAGGAAAATACCAATTTAGTCATGCAGTGTCTAACCTTCTGGGCTCTGTTTAGCCTTTTCTTGAATGAGGTTTCTCCTGTGAAGAGTATTTGAGCTATAGAGCACCAAAGAGTTTTGGGTATTTTCATGTATTTGGTCAAAATCCCATCGATTGACACTTTTTCCTCTCAGTTTGACAATTTAGTCTACGTTCTACGATGTACAGCTACCATAAGTCACAACACACTATTACACACGTTTTGTCTTACAATTAGTATGTTCTCAAAAATGCAAGACAAGATAAAGTTTTTTAACATAATGCTTAAAGCTAAAGTCCCTTTGGATGTTTTGGGTCATTGTAAAGGTTGGGGTTTCTTTTTTTAACATGACATCACTCCAGACAAAGAAAGATCAAGTTCTCAGATAAATTGCACCTCCCAGATAAGAGTGACTTTAATTGTGGTTGGATGAGAAGTATAAGAAAACCATTCAACACCCTGTTGGTTTCAATGCGAGCCATCGCACCAGCACATCACACAAGTCAAACTCAAGCAGGACACATATGTATCCTGGTATGATTATGACCACGGCAGAGATATGTACAGTATGCATTACAAACATTTCAACATTAACATTTTAATATAACATTTTAGTTATTAAGACTTTTAGAAAAATGTTTTGTGGAGAGGTCACCTCCCAATAAATGTCACTTTGGAAATTCTCACAGCTCACGTTTACTCAGTACTTTTACTTTTGATACTTAAGTACAGTAAATGTCAGATACTATAAGACTTTTACTTAAGTAATATTCTTAGAGAAGACTTTAACTTTTACCAAAGTAATTTTATGGCAAGATATTTGTACTTTCACTCAAGTATTGCTTTGAGGTACTTTAAACAAGACTGCATCAGAGAACCATAAGAAAACGTGCAACTTCCATCTAAACAGGCCCCAGGGTCTGGTAGGCAAACCTGTGGCCTTCTGGCTGTGAGGAGACAGTTCTAACCACTGTCATCCCGTTGGAGGTAAAGCTGTGGAAACACTATTTTACAGTATATAATCCCACAAGTTCTTCTGCTGTTTACAGTTTGGGGTGTGGAGGGCCTCTCTGACACTTACTTGCTCAACTGAGCCTCCATCACCATTTTCTGCCAGCTCTGAATTCTCTTCTGCTTTTCATCCAGAGCAGCCTGGTACTCTGGGGGTAACCCTCCGGGCACCTCATATGTGTCGCCCTCCATCTGGAAAGGCACAGCCAGAGTATGAAACTCCGATGGGGGCAACAGACGATAGCAGGCAGCGTTCTGGCTGGACGACAGGTTGGGTGCAGAATTTGCTAGGCCGTCTGTCCCTAAAACCAAAGGCTGATTCCAGACATTGGGAACCACAGCAAGCCCCACACTGGCCATGTGGTCCTCCAGTGAGGGGTAGAAAGTGTGGAAAGGACCCAGAGTGATGTTGGTGTTTCCAGGCAGGAGCAGCGGTCGTGTAGGGGTCAGTGTGTGGACAGTGCAATGCGAGGAGGCTCCAATTGCAACTCTGCCAGCCACACAGACCACACGCATGTTCTGGCAGCTGCAGATGTGGACACAGGTCTGGACTGGACCCAGAACCACTGTGCTGTTACAGCACTTATCTATACTGACGGATCTAAAACACATCAAAAATACTGCAAATGAACTACAGCCCCCAAAGCAAAAAAATGTTATGCATATAAACAGAAACTAACTGTACCTGAGAGGAGAGAGAAGGTATATGAAGGCATCAGAACATCTGTGAATTTTTATATTGGCACCGGTCAGCTTGTCTGACGTTTTAGCCAGAGTCTGTTTGAAGACTTGAGACATCAGCACCATCTTACTGCCAGGTGGAGCCAGGTGGGTATTCCTGGCTATCTTGGCTCTTTTCATGGCCCCTTCCACTGGAACGCACACAACAAGCAGCCAGTTGAACACTTGTTCACAGGATGCAGACTGATAAAAGGCTACAATGCCAGAAGATTCCCACACACCTTGTTGAGCCCAGGTTAGTTTCTTCCCTGAGCGAAGGCATGCAGTGATCCCAAAGGGGTTGAGGATAAGGCTGTGTTGAAGACAAGAGAGGAGCTTGTGCAGGGTGAAGGAATGGCTCAATGGAGAGTACCCCGCTTGGGTTTGGAGCAGACCCTTGGTTAGCAGCCGGTGGACAGGCTGAACAGGTTTTCCATGACCAGCTGAACCTTCTATGAGCAGACCCAAGCTTCGCACAGCCTCCAGGGATACCTGGTAAAAAACACAGAAGAGGAAAACCTACAATACAGCAGCTGTTTGTTCTAAATAACCATTTTAAGTCTAGATTTCAAAAAGCACTGAATATAGTGTTCCCTCAATAATATAAATGTTGGGCAAAATTGGTAAAAGAAGTTGCATTTGCCTGCAGTGTGCCTGCAGTGCCTTTGATATGTTTTATCTTTAGAAACCAAGTTGTCTAATTTAAATGGTTAACAGATTCATTTGAAACAGAACACCAGAAGTCTACGAGCAGCTGTGGAGTGAAGCAGTTCTAAGAGGGTCTAAGAGTTTTCCTCCCTCAGAAAGTTTTGTAAAAGATCTACTTAAAACTCTGCATTTACCAGCCATTTGAAGAACATTTGACTAAATTCTTGGGATTAATAAAACATAAAATCAGTATTTTATGAGGATAGAACACCGAAAACCACTGATAACCTTATCTGAGATCAAATGGTTCTTCCACTATTCTTATTAAGTTTTTTATTTACACACTGACCACCAGTAGCTTCTCGACTGCATCATATGATAATTTTATCGGGAAACATCCTCTGCACCATATATCACCTCATTTAGTAACAAAGCAGGCTGAGAAACCCAGAGAACAATTTACAGGGTTCCCTCGCCTTGGTTAACATCAAACGGCATAAAAGTAGAGTCAGAATCAATGAAAGAAAGTGGACTGAATGTATAACCTACATTCATATCCACGGATATATAATTATGCAATTCACCTGCGACAAGATTGCACACATTAACTATGTACAGGAAACACATGAATACAGTGCTACACAAACAAAAAATAATGACAAGATAACAGCAGTCATCTATGTGAAATTTCCATGGATTGAAGCAGAAAAATATATTTTGCCTGACTGTTTTTCTACACTTGATAGCATCCCATCACCCCCAACCCACATTTGAGAGCCTTTTTTTCTGCATACAGATTGCTAAATAACTAAATGTCAATAATTGTTGATATTATTATGGACATTATTAAAATTGAAGCTAAAATAATTCTAAAATACATAATAAGTTGTGTAATATTGATCACTAGGTTCAAATATACCAGTTATTTACCAGTAAAAATCAGAGCACTTTGAGATGAGATCCAACAGTTTTTTTGAGTGGGGACTTCGGTTTGGGAAATAAACATGACTCAAATATTATCAGTAGATTCATAAACTCATTGTATAGCTTGAGTCTTTATTCACTGATAACAAAACCTACAAGAATCACAACTCATAGTGCTACAATAATATATATATTGACAAATATTGCAAATGGAGAGGTGATAGGTGCAATTTTGATGACTGATATAAAATGATCATTTACCATTTTTTACAATTTATAAAAATGATCAATGCAGTACAAAAGTAGTTACAATTAAGAAAGTAAAGCCAAAAAACACATAAAAAAAAGCTTTGGATAAACTGAGATGATTAAAAAAAACAAAAAAAAAACTGGAAGGACATGTATGTTGATGATGTAAACAGCATATGATGCGTTTATGAATATTTTGGGTGCTCTGTATAATTTCAGATGGTGGCAACATTTTTTTTGGCCAAACGGTGTATTTTTTGAACCACTTTTAGTGGCAGTAGCAGTCATTTGTTTGAACACACAGAACAAAGAGAAACAAATCAGCTTGTATTGGCTTGTAGTGGTAATAGCAGTCAGCCTGGTCACTGAGCACAACTAATCATACTCATTTTCTGGGTTAAATCTCTCAAAGTTGTAGGAAATTTGCAATAAAATGCTGAAATTTTCAGCTGCACTTTTACTGAACTCTACTGTTTGTGACTAAATGACCAACGAGCAATGTATCCACATTTTGAGTAGTTCTTGAAAAATTACAGCTTAATTTTGTTTGCATGCCTTGAAAAACTCCATTATTGGCCAGGTTGGTTTTTGTAACATTCCAAATTGCTGACAGAAGCACCATTATCACAAAATACTTCTTAAAATATGGCCAGATGGAGATAAAGTCTGTATGCTGAAAATGACTCTTTTATCCAATTCATAAACAAGATTCTGTATTTTGTGGTCCACCTCTGCCTACCATGGCAGCCATCCCCACCTTTATGTTTGATCTGACACCAATCCCAGATCAGAGATCTGTTTACTGAAAGATGAAATGCATTATACTCTGTTCTCTTGCTGACCTGTCACCAATTAACCCAATTAATTGCAAAATGCTCTTCCAGTTGTTTCTTATTTGTACCACTTACTTTTACAGCATTCCGTTGCACATTTACAGTCTATTTGGAGATGTGTTGCAGCCATCAAATTCCAAATTACCGTATTAAAAAGGACTAAAATTTTGTAGTTTAAACATTTAATATGTTTACTTGTTTCATTGTGAATATGGGTTTATGAGATTTGTGAATCATTGTATTTTGTTTTTAATTACATTACACACAACTTTACTGGGATTGGGGTTCTCCTGTGAGATATGTTTTCAGTACTAAGCTTACTTCTAATTATAAATAAAGAAAAAAACATTTAGAACATAACATATAACAGCCATGTTGAACTTATTAAACATTCAGGAGCAAGAAACCAATGTCAGTCAATGCATTTTTTCAAATCTTAAAAAAATAATCATGTTTTGTATCTTCAGGTCAATTATGTCTATTTGATATCTTATGTAGAGGCAAATGTGAACTGTGTTTTTAAGATTGTCTTTTGTACTTAAAGTGTGGGCAATCTGCTATTGAAACCAAAATTATTATGCTTGACAGTGAAAGCTTTAAAAAGCTAAACACTTACTGGTAGCTAAAAGTCAGAATAAAAAGAGATTCAAAGCCACTGAAATCTCCACGTTTATAAAAATATCTGTAATATAAGATCTGATCAAACTGTTAACACACTCGCACACATTGTTGTTACATACTAAACTGACCTGGCAGTCTCTTGGGGCATGTCCTGATTGTAACAGCTGGCTGGGCTCCACCAACAGTGCCAAAATATCTGCCAGATGATTTTGAATAAACGACAGATGGGCCTGATCATCCCAGTTCTGCAGATCCAAAACAGGAACAAATACAGACAGTAAGTGAGACATTAAAGGACCAGGAGATGACAGTAAGACTTGAGCTTTCAGCTTATTTAGTAAACGCCGTGTTGGGATGTTGCAACCAACATGCAATAATAGCACAGATCACCTTGTTCTGAGAGCTCGTCTTGGCCTCTCGTTCTGATGGGGAAGGTGAACGGCGGTTGGGCCACTCTTCACCAATCAGAGATTTGCGCAGAGACACACGGTTCAGCTGTTGGATGTAGAGATAGAGGAGGAACTGCAGAGTGTCCACAGAGAGCTGAAGGCAGAAAACAAATGATCAACAATTAGCTCTTCTTTGAAACAGAAAGGAGGGCTACAATACAAACAGGCCAAAGTAAAACATATCAGGCAGCACAAACTCCACAACATCAGGTGGTGTTACTGAGCTTTAACATTAGACAGTAGTTTGACTTTTTGAAACTAAGTGTTTATTAATATTAAACAATAAATGGAATTACTTTTTCTACATAAATACATACAAATATCAATTCCTTTAAACATCGCTCTCTTTAAAATCTTTTAGAGCATACTTATTCTATTTTAGCCTCGTGTTACCTACCATTCTGCTTCTTAGAGCTTTAATCTACAGTTCTACTTTAAGCTTGCCAATCTTACACACTGCTCAAAAAATAAAGGGAACACTCAAATAACACATCCTAGATCTGAATGAAGGAAATATTTTCCTTGAATACTTTGTTCTGTACAAAGTTGAATGTGCTGACAACAAAAATCACACAGAAATCATCAATGGAAATCAAATTTATTAACCAATGGAGGCCTGGATTTGGATACACACAAAATGAAAGTGGAAAAACACTACAGGCTGATCCAACTTTAATGTAACGTCCTTAAAACAGGTCAAAATGAGGCTCAGTATTGTGTGTGGCCTCCACGTGTCTGTATGACCTCTACAACACCTGGGCATGCTCCTGATCAGGTGGAGGATGGTCTCCTGAGGGATCTCCTCCCAGACCTGGACTAAAGCATCCGCCAACTCCTGGACAGTCTGTGG
>JARVJO010000061.1:649415-660345 GCA_031762555.1 Cynodonichthys magdalenae
GAAAAATTAGTTGTAATCGCCCTTTAGTCATTTCCCGAATCGGAAGCTGGAATCGGAAGCTAACTTCAGCTTCGTGCAGCAGGTTCAAAAAGTTGTGATCTAGGAGTTTTAGCTCTTGATACATAGACACAGATGAAAAAGTTACACACAAATAAATGACCCATTAACTCTTTATATTTTGACTTTACATTCAGAAGAAAACGTGTTGGAGGTCACGTTCTCAAATACAGGTCCATATTTTTCCTACAGGTGCTCAAATCAAAGCTACAGGTTCACGAGCTTTTCAACATTTTCATAGATCTCTGTCAAACCCTTCATACTGTTCTAATCTAACAGTTTCAATATGCATTTATATTTCTTTATAATTAATAACTTTGTTTGTTTTTAAACTCTTTCCGTAAAGCTAAAACTTTCAATCATTCATTGAACACGTATGTATTGAATAGTTGTTCTGTTTCGCTCTTTGCTGGTGAGTACCAAAAGTTTAACTCATATTTGGGAGCGCAATAAAATAAACAACTTTTCTCCACAGAAGTTAGGCTAAAGTTAGCTTAGCTACAGTGAGTTAGCAGGACCGATGGTGTTCTTACCGCCTGGAGCTGCTCACCAGCAGGAAACCATAGAAAAAGTATCAAAACCTGGGTCAAAGTTTCACTGTAGAAAACATAGACGGCAGTCTGTTGATACGCATCGTACTCGTCTTCTTCCTATTATGACGCCCTCCTTTCCCAGCATCCATTGCGAGCGCTGACTGTGGACAGTCCTTTTTAGTTAGCCGAACCTTTAGGTGGCTTGGTTGAATAAACTCCACCCACCCGACTAGCCGCTCTGTCAGCTGGGCTACAAATGGTGTGCAGTCACTGGCTTCGTTAGTCTCTGCGCCTCCTTTTTTCACTTTCAAAACTTTACAATCAATACTGTAGCTTTATTTTTTACAACAAGCCTACAGTTTATAGAAAGGACAAACCTGAATACACAAATATAGATTGACGAGAAGGGCTCCTTTAACGTTGGGCGGAGTTTTTCCGAAGGGACGTCGTGGGCGGGCTCTCTTTGACAGCAGGAAAAGGCTGGAGACTGGCAGCGGTGGTTGTCTTAAGCCGGCTGGTGTTTGTATAATCCTCCTTTTTCTTGAATCCGTGGATCTATGGCTAAAAAAGGGATGACCCTGTGTAATGTGTGCTGCCTGCTTCTTTATGTCACCACAGCGGTGCTTGCCGGGTAAGTGACAGTCAGTGAAACAGCATCGGCAGCTGCCCGGTGGTACACATGTTCCACTGTGATTGGTCTAACCGCTCTCTTCGTGTGTGCAGCGGGTTGGCACACTTTAGGGCCAACTCGCTAAGTGTTGTTTTCTAGCAAAGCGGTTACTCTTCAAAACCAGTGGTCTCGTTCTTGTGGTCCTGTTTTGGCCTAGTTAGCTCTTAGCTAAGAGTAACCAAAGTGAAAGTCCCAGTTCTCTTCTGGTACAAGAGCTAACCTAAGCAGCAGCAGCAGCACACTTACTGTGATTGTTTCTTTCTTTCTGTCTCTACAGACGTGATTTCTACAACATTCTGGGGGTGAGCAAGTCTGCATCAATAAGAGATATTAAGAAAGCGTACAGAAAGCTAGCTCTACAGCTACATCCTGACAGAAACCAAGACGACCCTAAAGCACAAGACAAGTTCGCGGATCTGGGAGCAGCTTATGAGGTTGGTCAGAAACTTTTGTTGTTCACTTCATCACAACTGGCTTTAGTTTCGGTCTAACTGTGTTATTAGTAATCTTAAATTGTGTGTATTTTATTAGAAATCAAGTTTTGTGCGGAAGTGATAGAGGCTTCTTTGTAAGCGCACACTTGCTTCTTGGTTGTTGTTGGAAACGCTTCGAGCTCGGTGATTGGTCGACTGGACTGTGTGGCTGCATCTGATTGGCTTAAATAAACACAACTGGCGTAATGAAAGTCTGACGTGGAGGAGTTGGAGTGGATTCTGATAGGAGCTACAGGTTTTTCCTCAATTCTTAGGAGATGCTTTAAAAGCTCTGTTTTGATATTTATACTCTTTAACATTTAAAAGGAATTTATGAACTCTTTAGTTTTGATTTATTAGTGTAGTAACACAGTTTGAGCTATATCTTTAACATATTTTAGTTGAAATAAGCAGAACAGTGGCTAAAATGCACAAAAACTGGCTGAAGTAAGGAGCACTAGAGTAGTTAAAAAGACTAGCTGGAAAATAAACTTATAGCAAAATAGCAGCTAAAGAAATGCTTAAGTGAAAAATAGCAGAGCAATAGCTAAAATTAGGAAAACAGATGCTAATTCTAATAAAAGTGTTGTAAAAGTAGCATAACAGATCCTAAAGCTAAAATCAGTGAAAAATAGGATTTATGCAAAACTGTAGCTAAAAGCTAAAGGTGCCATGTCTTTAGCAGAATTGAAGCTTAAAGTAGTAAAATGATAGCTAAACGTGGCAGAATAGTAGCTAGAAGCAGCATAAGAGCATGAAAATAGGGCCAATGTGGTGAAGCAAATTGAAGGTTTTGGAAGAAATTAACAACATTTTTCTAGGGAACTGTATGATAAATAACATAAAATAATTAGAAATATGCTAAAGCTGCAAAAACTATTTAGCCTTGACCAGACCCTTATATATTGACCAGACCATATCTAAATGGTTAAAATGGTACAAAGTATGCTTAAATAGTTTCAAACAAAACAACAAAGAGTAAACACAAAGAAAACAATAGTGTACATGTTGAATCAGCATTCACACCTTGAACAACTATTCAGACAACTAAAACAGTTTACTTGAGTAAAAGTAAAATTACTGTGTTAACACATTATTCAAGTACAGGTAAAGTTACCAGTGTAAAAGTTAAGTAAGTAAAAATATCTCATTATTATTTCACTTTTACTTCTTAACTGGCCGTAGAACAAAACATGTGAAAACTGTGTTTCCAGACCGATGTATAATGCCACACATGCCCTGCAAATACTCCAGATCTCACCCCAGTGGAAAATCTCTGGTGAAAACGGCAGGAAATGCTCAGAGCAAAGCTCCAACCTGCAAAGCTGATCTGGAAACAGCAATAAGAGACAGTTGAAGCCAGATGAAGAATACTGGTAGTCATTAGTTCGGTCCATGCCTCAGATAATGCAAGCTGTTGAAAACAGCCAGGTGCAACAAAACAGTGTTTTTCTCATGACCCCATCCTTTTTTCTGCTAAATTAAGAGATTCCAAATTCTTTTAATCTACTTGATCAGAAATGAAGCAGTTGTGACTGACTACCACAATCATTCTATTTTATTTATTTATGTTTTTGCTTCTTAATGCCAGAATGTTGTAATGTATTTTCAATTTTTATGCAAAATAAACTACTGGAAGTACCAGATGGTACTACTTCCAGGAGTTCCATCAATTTGTTTTGCCAGGATTTGGGGGAAAAAAAAGGCCTTGCGTTTAGCGACTGCATATCTCCTGCTGCCTTTTGTCTCAGGAATTTAGACAAAGATCATCTTGTGTTGAGAAATGAAAAGACTTGTAGTTGTTTTTGTCAAGCCTTTAAATGACAGTAATAATCTAATTCAATATCACAAGATATCACGCTGACAATATGTGTTGTGACTGACTCAGTCAGTGCGGTTGTAAAATGAATCATTTACACACCAAATGAAGTGTAGACTGGTTGTCTGTGAGGTGGACATGTTTTGTTTGCAGGTTCTCTCAGACGAGGAGAAGAGGAAACAGTATGATATGTACGGAGAAGATGGGTTAAAAGAAGGTCACCATAGCTCTCACAATGATATTTTCTCCAGGTTGGTGTTATTGGTTCGATTGTAGTAAAAACAAAAAAACTGTGCTGCAAAATGAGACAGAATAAGCACTGGGGGGGGGGGGGTTATATTATATTGATTTTTGGCAAATAAAATAAAAATAACAAGTCCATAAAGTAACTAAATGCACATGTAATCTTCTTAATCTACGTGAGATATGATTGGTTTTTTTCTGCCAGGCTTCAGAAATAATGTTTTTAATTATTATACATTTTTTGAATTAACAATTTTTCTCAGCCTTCTGCTGTAGTAGCTGAAAATTCATATCAAATAGCAATTTGAGACATTAAATTTCCTTAACATTGAGATTGAATCAGGCAGTGACATATTCACATATACGTACATTTATTACTATAGTTGAAGGTGAGTCAGCTCTTTGTGTTCCTCTGTACTCCTGAAGTAACTCAGTCTCATAAAGGTTGGTGATTCCTGTCCTACAACACAATTCATACATTTGGTTTTAGAGACTAACAGACATGATGCCACACTAGACCAACACAAGACTTTTTGTAAACCGTGATCCAAACTCCTCTACCTTAGCTAAAGCTTACTGCTACTTCTGGTGGTTGACAAGAAGTCGTTCCCATAATCATTTCTACAGTAGCCCCCCCCCAGGAATAAGGTGGATTTCATTCTCTAAAAAGGTAAAAGTAAAAAAACTCCTGACCACAGAAAATCTGAAAAATAAAAACCAGGTATTCTGACTCTGATCACATTAGTTGTCATTAAGTATTTTATTTACGCATTTTTGAGTAATTTAATTCTAATTAATCGTAACAAGATATTTTGTAGGATCAGAAACTTAATAAGAATGAAGCAGGTAGGGATGCACCGATGTGAAAATTTCAACCGATGTCGATATCCGATATAATTATTACTGTTATGGCCGATAACCGATATTTACAGATATTACACAAACACACAAATTATATTATACATACACGCACAAACACACTTGGGTCTGTTTTTGATATCGTAAATAAACAACCAGACCTCTGACATGGCTCCTACTTCAGTTATTCCTGGCTGTGCAGCATCAATATCACTATCATGATCAAACAGATGCAGCTCAACCAAACATTTCACCTCCCAAAACAGAAACACAAAGATAAAAAGTGGGAAATCAATATCTGCCCAGTTTTACATATCGGACCGATACAGATATTCTAAAAAATGACCAACATCGGCCGATACTGATATTAATGCAGATATATCGTGCATCACTAGAAGCAGTGATTTGCATATAAAACAAAGGGGGGTCCAATCCTGCATGTTTTATTTGTTCCCTGCTCCAACACACCTAATTCAGTCATTAAATAACCTCTTTAGTTCTGCAGGAGCCTGTCAATCACATATTAATTCAAATCATGTGTTTTAGAGAATAACCTGTAAAAACATGCAGAATAGTGGCCCTGAAGGACCAGGATCAGACAACCTGGACCTAAAGCATGATCACTGATGTCACCCCTCCTTTTTCTTTGTCCACTTTCAAGCTTCTTTGGTGATTTTGGTTTCATGTTTGGAGGCAACCGGCAGCAGCAGGACAGGAACATTCCCAGAGGAAATGATATCATCCTAGACCTGGAGGTCACACTAGAAGAGGTGTACTCTGGAAACTTTGTGGAGGTGGGGAAAAGTTCTGTTTTCTACCTTTACAACCTGTTCACTAGATTTGTTTGTTTTGTTTTTTTTGCTGGGGAAGAAAACTGACAGAAGCCCTTGTTTTCCCAAACCTTTGTGCAATGTTTTGTTCACACAGGTAGTTCGAAACAAGCCTGTGGCCAAAGAAGCTCCTGGTAAACGGAAGTGTAACTGCAGACAGGAGATGAAGACAACACAACTTGGACCAGGACGGTTCCAGATGACCCAGGAGACGGTGTGTGACGAATGTCCCAATGTGAAGTGAGTTGTTTGCAGCACCGTTGAAGACTGCAGATTATAATGTTGGCTTTCAGACATACAGTATCACCTGATCTGAAGGTTTGTTATAGGACTGTACAAAAATCTAAAGTGTGATCTTGATTCTTGGTACAGACAATCCCAGTTCTAGCTCTGCTTTAATGATTTAATGTTTGATGTTTTCTTAACCTCAGGCTGGTGAACGAGGAGAGAACTTTGGAGGTGGAGATTGAACAGGGAGTAAGAGATGAGATGGAGTATCCCTTCATTGGAGAAGGTAATCGTTACTAAAGTTTTGATTTGTTTTGCATCACCACAGCTGCCTCGCTAGAAATGATGGCAATTCTTTTTATGGATATCCTTATTGATGCAACCACTGAGCTACATGGCAGCAGACGGGGGTTTAATGGTCTTAGAGGCCCAGAGTGGGGCAAGTTTGTTTTCTCACCTGATGCTAATGCCTTACCTGTGTCCTCAGGTGAACCTCACATTGATGGTGAACCTGGAGATCTGCGATTCCGCATCAAAGTGTTAAAGTATGAACAAGCTTTCCTCTTTTCTGTCAAATAAGAGATGAAAGGTGGATAAACTTGTTCTCTGTCTGTCTGCTGCTTTTCTTCTGTAGACATCCTGTGTTTGAACGCAGAGGAGACGACCTGTACACCAACGTCACCATCTCCCTGGTGGAGGCGCTGGTCGGCTTTGAGATGGACATCCTTCATTTAGACGGACACAAGGTACATTTTCTAAGGTTCTAGCTTTCAGTTAGGCTTTTCTAAGAACTATGGTGGAATTCTACTCACCTCTGGGAAAATTTCAGATTTTTGTGACGTAAAAGAAAAAGATTAGTTCTATTTACAGCCAAGGCTGGGTGTTTTTACTGTTTCTAGTTCAGACATTTGGAGAGCACAGACTGTTGTCTTGAGGAGAACACAACCAGTGCTGAGAGTTCTTCAGGGTTTCTGCAGGTTTCCACAGTTCAGCTCATCTTTTCATCAAATTGGGCTCATTATTTGTTTAATGCTGGGGCATTTTTTTTGCAAATAACTTCTGACTGTGAGATTCTTCTGACACTGTGTGAAGGCTCGGTTATAGTCGTGCACCCTTGCCAGTGGTGGAGGTGTTTCTCCAAAATGACACGTGGAACTCCACTTTCTAACTTGCAGTAAATAGGAGAGCAAAGGTGTGACGAACAAACAAACTGAACGGTGCGCGGCTCGCAGCCTTTGCAAAGTTACAAAATTCCGCAGGTACACGACCACGCGTCAGGGCACTGCGCATACGCCCTATCAACTATAAAGCAGGCTTTAGTGTCTCTGAACCTTGGATGTCAGTTGGAACTGAGTAAATGTCAGCAGAATCCTGATGGTGCAGGATAAAAGCATCACTTTAGTCGACAGCCGGTGTTTAAACAAGAAGAGTTAAGGCTGTAATTAAATCAAAGGTTCTCCACCAAGTTATTAGTTTAGGGTGTGCACATTGAGCAGTCAGCTTTTTGCATAGTTTTTTGTTGATGCTTTTCTTGAATTATGCAGAATATATGTCAGATTAAAGGTGGGTGAGGTTTTAGATTATTGATCCATTTGTTTTATATG
Organism: Cynodonichthys magdalenae; assembly: GCA_031762555.1. Classification (NCBI taxonomy): domain Eukaryota; kingdom Metazoa; phylum Chordata; class Actinopteri; order Cyprinodontiformes; family Rivulidae; genus Cynodonichthys; species Cynodonichthys magdalenae. Next base: position 656,731 of record JARVJO010000061.1, read on the forward strand.
ACAAAACTTCAGGGATGCATGAACTTTTCTATGAACTGTAGAGCCACTTGAAGTAGATAGAGGACAAAGACCCGCCCGTGGTGTTTAAACTGAACAGCTGTCTTTACTTCACAGGTCCATATAGTCAGAGACAAGATCACTAAACCTGGAGCACGAATGTGGAAGAAAAGTGAGGGTCTGCCAAACTTTGACAACATCAACATAAGAGGTTCTCTTATTGTCACCTTTGACGTGGAGTTTCCTCAAACACAACTTGATGATCAGCAGAAAGACGGTAAGACTGAGGCCGAGGGGAACACAGTGGACTTGTTACATTTTTATTTATTATGAACAACATCCAATGATCAAACTCAGGAACTCCACTCAAAAGCTGTCAAAATCAAATCAAACGTTTTCTCACTGGGCTGACTGACCTGTAGATGAGAACACAAGTATTTCTATTACTTTGAAGACCTTTTTTCAGAATCTACAGTATTTTATTTGAGGGAAAACACACTGATTCTTAGTTACTGCCTTACTAATTGAAAGGTGACAGATCTTTGTAACACTGAGCGAGGCAGGACTAGACCCAGTCTAGTGCCCCAAAACATCCAATATTCTGTACACAGGTTGCTATCTTAATATGTAGCTAATGTTGGGTAACAGATTGCTAACAGTAGCTTCTTTGTGCTTCCTTTCTAAGTGACGCAGAACAAGTCACCGTACGGTTCCTCCTGGACGTTGTTTTGCAAATATATTCTTTATGAGATGGATATAAAAAGTTAACTCACCCCTGTTAAATTCCAGGTTATTGTGATGTAGAAAATGATACAATGATGAATAATTTCAGAACTTTCTCTAATTTTTAATGTGAGTTATCCTGTACAACTGAATTGTGGGAAAAAAAGAAATCTTTTCCAGGGGGAACATGAAAAACACTAAAGACACTTCTTTCTTCTGTAGAGTGTGATGTGTGAGTGAAAGTGGGCGGGGCTGGGGAACAGCGTTAACAAAAATACATATTTAGGCACGGTTGGATATGAATCAGTGTTTTACATCCCACAAAAGCAAGGATGTTAACAAATAAATTGGAAAATATTCTGGCAATTTAGTGATATTTCCACAATTGTGGTCTTCACTGGTCCTAGAATAAAGTCCAGAGTCCTCAGTGTCTAAGACCGAGACAAAGCGGTTGAGTCCAAGATAAGACCGAGACCATCAAAAAGTGCTTAAAGACCGGTCTGGAGTATTAGATCATGACCATCCAATATAGAATTTTAGTTTTGTCCTTCGAACTCAGAGATTTCTACAGATTATTGAAATATTTTGATTTTATCAACTGTAGATGATGAGATATTCAAAGTTTTCCTAATTTTCCATTAATGAATATTATCCAGAATTTGTTCCAGTATTTTAAACAGGTTTTCAGAGGCTGGTGAACCTCTGCCCATCTTTACTTCTTAGAGATTCATCTCCTAAAGGGTCTCTTTCATACCCAGTCCTCTTACTGACCTGTTGCATCCTTTCATAGTCTGTTCCAGGTTTTTTAAGTTGTGTTGCTGAAATAAACCTTCAAATGACCTCCTTTAAATAAATGCTACAATTTATTAGCTTGATGTGTTTATATAGTTTTATTGTATTGTTTTTATGTATTTATTTTTGATATTTCTTCTCAGTTTGTGTATTGACTGCTCTCTGATATGTTGTTGCAGGAATCCGGAGTCTCCTAAAGCAGGAATCTGTTCAGAAAGTTTACAATGGACTACAAGGATACTAAAACTAGTGACACAGCCTGGACTGATTTCTTTGCTACACAGTAACACAAACACACATGTTGGGCTCAAAAAGAGTGTTCTCCAAGGTTCTATCTGGTCAGGGTGTATTTATTATTTTCAAATTCTTCTCGGGACCATTCAGTCTAGTTGGTCTTAATTTTTGAAGCATCTTGTGAGCAGCAGCTGTCCTGAACATCTGGGGCTGTCCTGAACATCTGGGGCTGTCCTGAACATCTGGGGCTGTCCTGAACATCTGGGGCTGTCCTGCTGGTGTGATGGGAGCAGCTCCACATGCGGTGAAGGAAGAGCTGTTGAGGAGTCGTCACACCTGCAGCTGCTCTGTTTCAACCTGTTTGTTTTGTGTTTTATTATGGTGATTGGTTTTACAAATTTAATAGTGTCACCTGTTAAGTCACTTCTTTCTCTGGTCTGATTTACAGTTCATCTACATTTTGTAAATAGAGAATGAGGCTCCATTGATTGGGTTTTAGTTTTTTTTATGATTGTTTGCATTTAACCTCTGAGGGGACATGTGTTGCACTGCACTGCCTTCAAGTTCTCTGGGTTGACCTCTTTAAATTTAACAGTAGTCACATTTTAAAGACTGATGACTTGTTCATCCTCTGACACCACGTTGAAGCTCAGACCTGAGACTCAAAAAGGCATGTAACTGGTTTTATATTTTGTTTAACAGAAGTGGACCTCTCCTTCTAAACTAGATGAATGACCATCTTTACATGTCCGACAGACTCAACTTTTTTTATTGTCAAATTGAAAATCAACACATATTTGCTAAAATGTCATATCAGAAAGTCACCACTAGATGGTGATGTAGTCAAGTGAATGGCAAATAAAAACAGTTCTTATGGAAACTCCATGATTAAATAAATCACTGGACTTTGCAGAGCCTTAATACCAAACAATTAGTATAAAGCTGAAAAAAGTACAGTTCTGTTTCAAAAAGAGAAAAGTTGAGTGCATCTTTACAAAAAAGCATCATGTAGGTCATTAGTTATTTAAATAATATCAAGCCTAATTATCGTCCATCATTAAAAGGTGAAGCTCGATGAGAGTAGGACAGCTTCATCTCAGACTCTGCAGGTCTCTGTTAGTACAGTAAATGGTAAAGTTTCATGAGAAAAAGGCTGAATCATGACTTGTTTGGAAGAGTTGAGAAAGTAAAACCTGTCTCTTTAAAACAAAGCAAAACAAACCAAACTATGTCATGTGGAGAAACGAGACCAAAATGAGACAGAAAAACCTATAAAACAAACACCTCGTGCCAAGTCAAGCACAGGAGGAGGCAGAGAGTTTGTGCTTGTTTTACTTCCACCAGACCTGGGCACCTTGAAGTCACTGAGATGACCATGAACATCTCTGGATACCAAAGTCTTCTGAAGCAAAGGTTCCCAAACCTTTTCATTTGAGCCACAAAATAAAAGTTGCTGAAACTTGTGATTCAGACTAAGTCTTTTAACAGAGTCTCATATCATTACTGCATGTTATTTATTTGCTACCACTGTTTTCAACTATTTGTAATAGTCCAGGCTAAATATTCTGTTTGCAACAGTTTTGAAGTTGATGTAGATTGTGAACATCTTAAGACCTCCCAGTTGGTGTTTCATGACCCACAGTTGGCTCCTGACCCTAACTTTAGGAGCCACTGTTCTAGAGTCAAATGTAAGGACCTCTGTCTGGAAACTTGGACCCAACTAGATCAGGATGGAACAGAACAATGATCTCAATTCAATTCAGTTTATTTATACAGCACCAAGTCACAACACACGTTGTCTCAGGGCTCTGTACATGAAAAAAGAACAATCTAAAGAAGAAGCAGCAGTTTGTGTTGAATCACTTCATC
>JARVJO010000061.1:669211-692390 GCA_031762555.1 Cynodonichthys magdalenae
CCAACCACAAAAAAAAAAAAAAAAAAAAAAAAAAAAAATAAGATATGGAGATATGGATAAGACACACATGACAACAAGGAAATAGATACATGCAATAAACTGCTCATTTGTAAAATATTAAAGTGAGTCTCAGAGATTTAATATTTATTTGAAGTATTACTGTCATTCAGCATCATTGCAGTGATACTGGATTTGAATAATTCACATGAAGCATACGGATCCCTGGCACAGTTTAAAGTTCTCAGTGATCTTTATCTGCAGTAAGTTTGATCTCAGTTTAGGAGAAAACCTTCACATGAAGAATCTCTTCCAGCTAAGCTAACTCAGTGTAACAAGCCACACTGATGTATCCCAACACTGAGTGATTAGAAACGTCAATGTAATTTTTGAGATAAGTGTTTTCCTGGACAGAAATTGAACAGAGTGCAAGTGCAGGAGTTACACTATGTAAAGAAGAGAAGTAAGTTTGTTTTGCCTGTCAGAATGATATATCCTGGTCAGTGGAGGGAGCAATTTCATCCACCAGACGCAATGACGACGCTAGGTGGTGGCCATCATTGACCACTTTTAAGCAATACAAAAACTAGAAAGCATTGCTTACACTAGTGTGGCCAGTTTACAAATATATATATATATATATATATATATATATGAAATGAGGATTAAGTCTAAAAGTGATGTGGAGAAATAAGCAATTATAGTGTTTTGATTAAAACATTTGCAAAAGTAACATTTTGTCAAAATATAACAAAGAAGTGTCTTATCAATGTATCATTTGAATGAACTGTCTGAAATACACTTCTAAAAAAATTTCTGAAGCACTTTTTTGAAAAAAAACAACAACAACCAGATTTTGAGGAAAAACACCTTAAAATTTTGAGATATTCTCTGTGAGCTATTAAAGCTTTTGTTTCTTTCCAGCTGGGAAATCTCAATATTCAAATACTATCTGAGGTTTCTTCTTTTAAATTACATTAAAAATCCTCATTAAAATTACATGAAATTAGGATTTAGACCAAATAATAATGTATTATCGTAACCAACAAGACAAATTAAATCATATCTCTGGATCCACTAATGGTATCAGGATGATCTAAGTATCAAAATGTAGCTTTTAAAGCAGGAATCTGAAAATGTGATGAGGTCATTTTGACCAAATTTGACTTACGGTAATCCTCATTTGGATGTGATGGGTCACATATATGCTGGTGGCCATCTTGCATTTTGATAGAGCAACCTAATTTTAGATTGGGAACTTTTTTACTCCTAGATGCAGCCACACACCAAAATGGAAGTTGGTGCATTTCTTATTTTTGAAGTTATCCAGCTCACAGGATGGATTGATGGAAGAACAGAGGGTATTTTCAATAACACTCAGTGATGAGGAACAGAAATATTATGAGTAGTCGAGCAAATGCTAAGTTGTGCATTTTTATTGGGTATTACTTTTCATCAGACGATTACAGTGACTAAATACACTTAACATGCTTATTGCCTTCCACCATCAGGTGTAGTAAGACATTAAGGTTGTTTATCCTGGGTGTGTTCATAAAGGGAAATAATGAAAACCTGATTCAAGATGGCCATCACAGTTAATTGACCTTAAAAACCCAGAAATGTTTATAACTCTGAAAGTTTTACAGAGATTATGTGACTTTAAATTTGGTGTGGTTGTGAGGTTTTGGCAGAAATGACCCAGGGCGCGGGCAAAAATTCAAAGTGTAAAAATAAAAGGATTATTAACAAACGGAGGGCTGCTGTGGCAGCAAAAACTACAAGAACTTCTCAGGAGAAACACTGAACAACCACACTGACTGATGGACAGTACAATGATCCGACACAGACTGAGGAAAGGACACCAAAAATAAAGAGAAACTAAAGAGAGACAGTAGCTGTGTTTCCATTGCAAATGTGTGCAAAACTTTGTCGATATTCTGTTAATGTTGAAAAACACAGTTTTGCAACTGCGGTGTTTCCATTAAGTAGGAAATGCTATTAAAAATCACTCGTGAATAAGTTTGTTCTCGCAATAATTCATTATAAACATGGCGGCAACAGATGTAAACACTTACATGACATATCTTCACATTGCTACCACGGCACTGGTGCTCATCAGCCATCAAAGGAGACGTCGGCGTCTTACCGAGGCTTTCGAGAGACAAGCCCCTTATGCTTGGGAGCGACTATGTATGCGGCGTTTTTGGTAAATTGTAGTCGGTGATTTTACAGAAGAGCTGAGGTTGTTGATCACATGACTCCCGTAATGCAAAAAAAGTGTTTCCATTGCAGTTTTGCGAAATAAACCAATTTCGATACGGCTGAAAAACCACTTCATCCTAGAGCAAAACCATTTTGTCGAAAAAAGGAAGTTTTTTTGTGACCTGATCAAACAGTTGCGTGGTAATGCTACAAAAACACACCTTTAAACCAACCTTCAGCTGAATCACATCTACCTGATGTACCACACTACTATCTCTAATCATCATCAGCAGACGTTATCAGCTCATCAACAGAAAACTTCCCCGACCTCTTATCTGATCCCAGTCTGTAATGCTCTGTGTTTGTGCTGTCATGGGAATCCACCAATGAGGAGTCATCAGGTCTTTGAGTGGCTTTTCATTCGAAACATTACTCATGGACAAACTGGCCTTGCTTCTTGTGAACTCCAAAGTCCAGCTCATCCCAGTTCAGTAGATTAGATAACTCGCTGTTAAAGCCAAGGATACTGTTTGCTCAGTGACTCCTCTCTGCCCTAATAGCTTCTGATTTAATGGAAGATTGCAAGCTGCTTGTTGACTGTGGAGACCCACATAGTGTCATAGCAATAACCAAACAACAAAGGAAAACAAGGATGGCTGAGCTTTAGTGCCTGTAATTACTGGATAAATATCAGTTTCTTTGTTTAAAACTGCCAGCAATAAATATTATATATTCCCATAATTACAGCCAGAATACAGGGTGTTTGCTTGAAGCATGCCCAGTTAAACTGCACTGAGCTGTTTTAACTTTGCACAACATGTTCATATATTCTCCTTTGGTTTCTGCAACGGCGTTTGTCACAATGAGAGACACAAATGAAATGCTCCTCAGTATTTCTGACTGCAGTTGCTGAAAATGACCAATACAATACTTGCGACTGACACTTCCTTTTAAAGTGCAAACCTGGAAAATCAATTCTGATCACCAGCAACTCTAAAGCAAAAGCCTGCAGGTTGATTCTCACTGGGCTGCAACTGTTGTTGAAAGGCTTGTTGCTTAAATTTTGAACTGTTCAAAATAATTGTGTGACAAATATTCTATTAAAACAGTTATAAAGTTGTGCACATCTCAAATCATTCACAATTTAGTTTTGGTAAATTCTACAGCAGCAGAGCTGTAGTTTAGCAGTTCCACAGGAGCTCTCCTTATGAGCCTGAACATTCAAGGAATCAAGGTTTATAAGTTGTGTGCATGAAAAAGGGAATATTAAAAAAACTGACAGATAGCTTGCTGGTCACAAACGGTAGCGTTTCATTGGGCTATGACTGTTTGAGTCTACAGCTGGAAACACTAAACTGACTAAATGTTGGGAATTTTTAGTCTCACTGAATTCCAAGTATTTACAACAAAGTGATCAGCAAAGCCTGTGGCTGCCTTCAGTGTAGTTTTTAGACCTGGTTATCTGTCAGAGAGCTCCTGTTCACATGTCGACCTGTGTTTGTCTGTGTCTCTTTCCTGTCCTCTAAAAGCAGATGAATAACCATTATGGGATACATCTTGTGCCAGCAGGAACTGAATGTGAATTGCTTAGATTGACTGTGCAAAATTTAAAATTGAATGCATTGGTTTGAAAATGAATTTCACTAAATTTAAACTGAATTTAAAGTTTTGAATTTGAATTAATTTGATTTGAAACTGTATTTTGGTCTATTAAAAATTCAGTTTGACTACATTCACTTTCAGTTCCAAAATTCAGATTTTTGTGTCACTCATCAGGGTCCTTGAGAAAACCAGCCAGAGTAATCTAACACAGATCCACAGATTTATGTTTCACTTTAGTGAAGCTTCCTTTCTGTAATGTATCAGAGTTGATGCAACCCAATGTAAAGATGAGAAAAACAGACAGTTATTTTATTGTAGGGATTAATTTTACTTATAGAAAATGTTACATCACATCATGGATCAGTCAGCAGCAGCGTCTGATCAATATGTGATCTTCAGCTGGGGGAGATGCTGTGAGGACTGATCTGTCTGTCGGTGCTAAGTTATCACTCCTTTTGGCTCTGCTCACAGGTGTAGGTGTGTCTCCACAGCTCAGCTGCAGACAGATCATCGGCATGGACCATCAGACTTTTTTTTTATCTGTCTCAGCACTGTTTAGACTGCCTGTGAAGGGTGCAGGTGGACTGAGGACTGAAAAACCTATGTCTAGCAGCATAAATTTGCACCACCCCAATGAGATTAATATGGTTTTCTGAGATTTATTATAAAGGTTTGGCCCAACTGACCGCCTGTTGGTTACACATGCAGCTGCTGACGTAAATGTAACATTTTCTATAGGTCAAATTAATCACAACAATAAAATAACTGTCTGTTTTTGTCACTTTTAAGGTGGATTGCATCAACTCTGTTACATTACAGAAGGGAAGCTTTACTGAAGTGAAACATAAATCTGTGGATCTGTGTTTGATTACTCTGGCTGGCTGTCTTAAGGACCCTGATGAGTGACACAAAAATCTGAATTTTGGAACTGAAAAGAAAAGTAGTCAAACTAAATTTTTAATAGACCAAAAATACAGTTTCAAAGCAAATTAATTCAAATTCAAAATTTTAAATTCAGTTTAAATTTAGTGAAATTCATTTTCAAACCAATGCATTCAATTTCAAATTTTGCACATTCAGATTCAATCTCAGCAATTCAAATTCAGTTCCTGCTGGCACAAGATGTATCCCATAAACCATCCTGAGCCTGGTTCTGGTTCTGCTGGAGGTTTCCTCCTGTTAAAATGGAAACACATTCTGCTAACTTCCTTAAATAGATAAAATTTACTAATTGGCATTTTATAATCCATGTGAATGTTTTTGTACAAAGTGCTGAGATGACTGTTGTGAAATGGTGCTAACTAAATAAACTGAATTAAATAAAATTGTCAGCTCTAGAACTTTTGGGATGGGTTGAAGATGACTTGATGTGCAGTATACAAAGGGAGTGAATTTGTCACTTGTCACATTATCCTTTGAGTTCTATTGGTAAAATAAATAAACTTATTCCATTTTTCATAGACTACGTAGCATGTTAACAGTCGTTTAGGTAATAATTAGATATTATTCTCATACATGAACGAAAGACTGCAAAATAAAGTAATTTGATCAAAGTTAACAAATATCTGCTGTTAGTTTAATACTTTTCACCCATATTCACTTATTGGTATGAATCAGGAGATATAATCAGAATTTTAAATTCATTGCTTCACCATCTACAGCAACGTAGTTAATGGTTGTAATGGGTTAAAAGGTTGTGTTATTTTAAATGTACTCCAATGAACTGATAGTGTTTCTCTTGCTTTATATATAATTTTGCCAGAAAGTAAAGTTTGTGATTTGTGTTTTTTCCCCTAAAAATGGCATCTAGCTCATCTCAATGAACTAGAGTACAGAAGAGAACATTGAGCATTTTACATGTTAAAGCTATTCAATTAGGGAAAAACCCTTTTTTGCCCAGTTAATCCCTTCAGGTTCTATAGGACTTCTTAGAACCTGAAGGGGTTAAAAAGGGGCCATACAAGTGTGGACCATATACAGTAATGTTATGCTGAGGTATTTAGGAGGCGACATTGAATGCAGAGCCAAGCTCAAAAAGGTGTGAAGGAGCAGGTGGTGCTGGAACATAACCAAAAAGAACAATGGAGCTAAACCAGAGAAGGGACCAATCAGACACCAGGATCAGGAGCTGAGCTTCAGAAGGAAAACCAAAGTAAGTGACTTAATAAATCCATTATCTATATTTAGAACCTCTAAATACCAAATTCTAAAAGAGGATTTACAGGTTGTTTAAAGTTTGTAGTTTGAACAAACTTGTTACATTAAAAATCCTGAAACTTAAAATAATTAATTCCATTGCAAACCCTTGGGATGCAGTGAGGGGATCAGAGTGAGGTTGTTTACTTTGTAAGCAAAGTACAATTTGTAATTTGAAGGAACAAACACCATTTATAGTCAGAAAAAATATAATTAGAGATTCCTTTTACATTTAAACAGTTATTTGATTCTTTACAGATACAAAGAAATAATCATTACAGACAAATTTAAATGATTAGATTAGATTAGATTAGATTAGATTAGATTAGATTAGCTTTATTTATCATTCAACATAACATCAGGGATGCAATGTAGAACTAAATGCAGTTAAGAACACCCATTCAAGAAATATTTTAATTGATGGAGTTAGTAAAGAAACAGAAATTAAAAGTGTTTAAAGTATTTATATAGTTTCAAAGTAAGAGGGAAGGTTTCAGTTGCTAGCATCTCTGTTTAAACCCTCACTTCCTGTTCTCAAGCTTCCTGTCTGCTGCTTTTCCATGATTTCAGAAGCGTGCACGTTCCTGTTAACATGAACCAACCAACAGGCAGTGAAGGGTCTGTTCCCTCAATTCCCCCTTCAAATTATGACCTAATCAGCATCCAGAGTAGGACCAAAGCAAAACCTCCAGGCTTCCAACAGCTTCATCTTGTAATTATTTTCCTTCTCCCCATCACACAACAAGCTTTGCTTTGTCTTAATATTTGGAGTCAACTCAATTTAAGATAGTCTGGGCTAGTTGAGAGTCATTCAATTCTCTGAACACAACATCATTCAATATTACATAACATCATGCATAATGTTATTTTCAATGTTTGTCCAAAAAAAAGGTACAACTTTTATTTTTCAACCCAAAAAGACCTTAATTTAAAGTTCTGGCTGCAGGCAACACATCCCTTCAAAGAGGCTGTTCATTAAGCAGGTGTTACAGCTTGATGCTAATCTTATGATAAAACAAAAAAACAGCACTGTGGGAAATAAAACAAAGTTATGGAAACAATTTACATTTCATTTCATGACAAAAAGTATCTAGTTTATTTTCCTGGACAAACACACACACTCACACAGTCTGTGTGTTAAACAGACCTTTTATTATACATACCAATGCTTCTGTTCTCCAGGAGCAACTCCATCCGTCAGGTTCATCTCAATTAAATTCCTCATTTATTTTCTTTTCATTCAAGCATTCACTCACTACCACACACTGTCAAGACATTTTCATTCCTACATGAAGATAAACTTAGCACAAAAAGTAAGGACATTTTTTATTTCTTTGTTGTAACAATGCTTCTTGGTGATGAATATTATATCATTGGAAAGCCTGTTAATTTCCCTTTTAAATGGTGCCACATTTGTAAGGAACATGCATTTGTAAGATGAACAGTACAGCTGAGTATGAACAAATTTCCTAATCCCCTTTTCCAGTGACTCATTAATGAACTGGATAACTAAAGTTTGAAAAAACAACCCTTACCAAAACAACATGTCATTAAGTATACCAAAGTACATAAAAGTGCGTTTCCTTAGGTGTACTTTTGTTTACCAACACTGATATACAGTAAGTATACTAGCAGTTTACTAACAAGTACTTCTTGGGACTAAATTGGCGCACTTTAAGTTTATGAAAGTATACTGAAAGTAATCATCTAGGTATACTACTTGCTTACTTATAATAAACTTTTATGTATACTTTTAGTTTATAAAAGTGCACTTGTAAGTATACTGAAAGTAACATTTTAGGTTTGCTGTTAGTTCACTAAGAATACATTTCTACTTCACTATTTAGTGTCAAAAATTAAATTTTCCATCCATCCATCATCTATACCCGCTTCTTCCTTTCAGGGTCACTGGTGCCCATGTGTGAGGGGCGGGGGACACATGGAGACAAACGAGACAGACAAACATTCACTCTCTCACTTAGAGACAATTTAGAGTTACCAATTAACAGTCATGTTTTTGGTCTGGAAGGACCGGGATTCAGTCCTGTGACCCTCTTGCTGAGAGCCATCTGAGCCACTCTTCAATTTCCAGCACACAAATATCCTTATAGTTACACTTCTACTCTACTTTTAATGCTGAGTGAGAAATATCAGAAAATGCTACAAAAATAGATTCAGGTATTTTATTTGACTCCACCAAACCATTCCAGTCAAATTAAAACTCCCTCTGTCCTTGGCATGCAGTGGATAGAAGAGTCCACTGAGCTGTTGTGTAAAATTCTTCAAATGTTCTCAGTCTTCTTTTCAGCAGGTCGCTTTTAATTTTCATTGTTGCATTTGTAAACCTGACAAGAGAAGATTTAAAAATATACTACAAATAAAACAGCCTGTGTGAAACTTTCAGTGTATCTTGACCAAAAGTTTGAACATAAGTATAGATATATTTTTAGTACAAGCCAAGTATACTGAAAGATAAACTTGGTTAAGTATATCTCAGATAAGTACCTAAAAAGTAAACTGGAAGTATTGTTTTTTTTAGATTAGTATACTTAAAAGGATGCTTGCATATATTACTTCTTGATAAGGGAAAACATACTAGCAATTTAACAATTTATTAATGTAACAAACAGGAGCCTCAGTAGTGTGTTGAAGAATCACACACAGCCTGTCTCTGACAGCTCACATTGAATGGAACCTTCAATGTTGAGATGGTCCTCAGGCTGATTCAGAAAAATGCTGCAACGTGGTTTTTGAGGAACACCAGGTGGAAGCTGCTCTATTGCACAGGCCCTGTTCAGATCAGTCAATTGTAGCGGAGCAGACACCTACTGACGACAGTAGCAGGGCTCATGCTCACAGGGGCTGCCAATCAAGCACCTCATTGGCAGCACTTGGGGGTCCCAGAAGTTCAAAATAAGTGTCAACAGCAGCACTAAAATGAGCTGTTAGTAGGGAATAAATAATTGGAGGAAAAAGAAAGGAACAAGTAGTGATGACAAGGTTAAGGATCGGACATACAGGATTAAATACAACTTTCCATTTGTTAGGTACACATCCAACAGGAAGATGTGACTGTGGAATGGAGACAGTAGAGCATGGATTAATTCATTGTGAAAAGTATAGGTTAAGTAGAGAAAAATTAAAACAAGAATTAAGGAAAAATGGTGTTGAAATATTAAGATTGAATAAGGTATTAGTTAAACATAATAAAATAAATAAAGCACTTATTACATTTCTAAAGGAAACAGGATCATATAGAAGAATTTAGAAAAATTAAACACTCCAGCATAGTAGATGGCAATAATACATCTAAACTTTGGGTGTCACCCACCATTAAACCCAAGAAGAAGAAGAAGAAAATAAGCTGTTTGGCAGAGAAGATTTGACAAACCACATCACACAAATGCATGTTCCTTACAAATGTGGCACCATTTAAAAGGGAACTTAACAGCTTTCCAACTGTGTAAGACTTATTGCCAAGAAGCATTGTTACAACAAAGAAATAATTTATTATTTACTTATTTACTTAAGAATTACAGACAAAGGTAAAGAGACAAGGCGGAGGTTTGAACTAGTGCAGAGGAGGGACAGTGGACATACTGGACAAATGATGTTGAATAAGGAGCTGGCAGGGAGGAGGAGAAGGTTCAACATGTGATGAAGGAGATTCTGCAGAGCCTTGGTGCGGCAGAGGAGGATGCTGGAACAGATGGAGGCTGATGATTTGTTGTGGAAATCCATAAAGTGAGCAGCCGTAAGAAAGAAGAAAGTGTCATAAAGATATTTTGTAATGGCACACTGTAATAAAAATAATAACAAAAAAGACAAAACTGAACTCAGCACAGCTGCTGCTGTTTCTGAAAAAGTGCAGAGTTTTACATAACGAAAATGTAGAAATGGAATTAAAACAGAAATCCATTAATCTATCCAATAGTTTTATCAGTTTGTTTTCCTCTAGCAGCTTCATCAAAAGTTATTTTTAAGTTATTGATCACAAAGTGCAAAACGATTCACCAACAGTTGCAGATGACAATTAATAAAGAAACTAACAAATGAGCCATAAAAAACCTGTAACTATCAATAATGATAAATAAACCAACTTCAATGGAACAAATACAACTCCGCAAATGATTACTGCTCGTTGCTGAAGGTGGATGGCTTTTTTGTGTTTCTTTTACCAAAACATCACAAAAACTGCTAAAAAATGATTGGATGAACATCTACATCTGAATGCAATTGAAGCCAACCCATGCAGGATGGCTGCCACAGCCAATTGACATTATTCAGCACAATAATGGTTATAAGTCAGTCAATATGACCAAAATATAGCTAAAATTTGATGTGGTAGTAGCTGAGAGTCATTCACAACACAAACTCTGAGTGTAACATCTCACACATGATATTGTGCATATTGTTAATTTCAGCGTGTTCCCACAATGGCTGCATCTCATCTCTCATTGTAAGATGATATCAGTCTAAAACTCTGGCATGAAAGACAAAAGCCTTTATTTAAACCTCCTTTTTCAGCCAGAATATCAGCAGATCAACACACGTGGAAGTGACCCTCAGACGCCTTTAACAGGCCTGGTGGCTGTGTGTGTGTGTGTGTGTGTGTGTGTGAGAGAGAGAGAGAGAGAGAGAGAGAGAGAGAGAGAGAGAGAGAGAGGGAGGAAGTGCACAGAGCAGCTGATTCACTGTGTGCTATGTTAACCAGTTCAAGGACAGCATAGCAATAATAAACACAAGATCACAGCACTGAGGTCACCTTTGACCCCGCACCCTGCACACAGACAGCCAGATCACTATCACTGTGACGACCACACAGACGTTTACACAGACACACACACACACACCTTTAAACAGTCTATACCTGTCATGCTGTGTGTCACTTAATACATGTTTTCAATCATTGACTCTCTTTGGACAAATCAAAGGGTTTACTCCTCCAAACAAAGACTTCCTCTCAACAGCATCCAACAGTAAATGATTGATGTTTATTTTGAATGAATGGCACCGCCCACCTTATTGAGAGCTAAAGTGAAATTAGACCTGCACCTGTGTTTATCCACTAGTCTGTTTGCTTGTCTGAATCCTGGCGGTAAGGATGGCAGACTAACATGAACCCAGGAGGATGGACAACTTCATGGTAAGATCTATTTATAAGCAACAATGTGATATTTGCCCTCATATAGTAAAATCTTTGTTTTTCATGTTTACTCCCATTATACCACTTTAAGCAGATCAGTTTCCACTTCCTGCAGCCCTCAGTTCGTTCTCAGCCAGAGGTTAACTCCAGACTGTCAGAGTGAAACTGCGATATTAAAGCTGAAAAGTAATGTGTCTGTGAGGCTGTTCAGTTTAGATACTGTGTTTTCAGGAAAATGGTCAAATTTGTGGTAAAAGCATCAGAAAATGATTCTTTTACCCTGAACATAGGCTGAAGGAGGAATCAGGCTTTATTTAATTTTTTTATTGGACAAACAGACCATTTCTCCTCTCAGTTGTAGGAAGTTGGATGACTGGGCAGCTCATCGCAGCATCTTGACTCAGCAAGTAAATCCTGAACCCTAAACACAGAATACGGCCTCCAAACCTCATTATGGAGACCTCCGCCGGTTTGTTGATTGTGTCCACCCCCACTCCCTACAATTCTCCCAAAAATGAGAATTGAATTTCTTTTTCTTTTTGTTTATGTTATCTTGTGTAAATCTTACCCGAAGTGGAGCATGAGGCGCACGGGGGAACTGGTATACACTTTAATGAAGTATTTACAGATAATTCCAGCTGTCAAATACTTGTGCTCAATGACATAGTGCAGAGTACTGACACTTACAGCCGCCCCCCTCCTCCCTTCAGTTAGCTCCTTCCTCGTTAAGCAGGCAGATTTGATTTCAGGTAAGAACTTATGGAGGAGAAGGAGGCCAGTCAGGGCTTTTAGTGAAAGAAAAACAATCCTTTGTGTTGAAGCTCAAAGAGTCCAGAAACTGAGAAGCAGAGAGACGCCCCACAGGCTGAATTAGCTTCAAAATGAAACTGCTGGGATTTGTTTTATAGTCTGACATTTACTGATGAACAAAAAGCTGCTTCCAGCTCAACTTGAAGAGAACAAAATCATCAGGGTTAAAGATTTTAGTGCAGACATGTTCAGAAAATGTATTAAATGTTTGTCCTCAGAAAAAATGTTTAAAGAGGCTGAAATAAAATTCAGAAATTTAGGTATACATCAGCTGTGGTTTTTAACCAATTGAGAGTGCAGAAAAAACTGATAAATATCTAGAAGAAGATGATGTAATCCCATCATTTTTCTTATTATTCTTATTATCAAAATGAAAAAACTGCCTCAACACGCAATAATTATTAAATATGGGATTTATTTTCATTTATTAAAAGTTTAAGTGACGTGTCTTAGATAACAATTTAAACAGTTTAAATAGTTCATAGCACAAACAATTAGTGGACTGGATTCAAAGTGTATTATTATTATTATTATTATTATTATTATTATATTTGTAGTAGTATTTAGGATTTAAAAAATCTAAAATAAGCTAATTATAAAACGCTACAATATTTAAATATTAATAATAATAATAATAATAATAATAATAATAATATCAGCTTGGAAAAATGTGTCAGCGTGTCTGCACTCAGTGGGAATCAGGGATAATGTTTCTGACCTTAGGATGGAAGCAATTTGCCTGAAATGGGTGATTTGAAAAGAAATTAATCCTCTGCGGAAACGAAAACAAACCATTTAAAGCGCTTTGGTCCAACAGCTGCTCCTGAGTGCCCCATCAGAGCCGTGCGGACCCATACGGACCCCCTCCAAAGGACGGTCCGACACGCCTCAGGCCCGAACTGGTCCATCTTTAATTTCCTCTCAGTTCACCGCAAAACAAAAAAAGTAAAAAATGCCTCTTTTATTTTGCTTGTTTTTCCCGCTTTGAGTCGTTTTTATTTTATTTTTTTGCTTTATTTGTCTGTTTCATAGATCTTATCAGAGTATTTCTGTCCTTTTCATTATTATTATTATTATTATTATTATTATTATCACTTTGTATATATATATACAAAGTGATAATAATAATAATATAATAATATATATATATATATGTGTGTGTGTGTGTGTGTGTGTGTGTGTGAAGGCCTGGGTGTTTGGTGGGTCCAGGGGCCTGTGTCCATGGTGTCTCAGCTCTTATGAACTGGTGTTTCTTTGAAACAGAAAAACTTCTGAGATGTTTATGCCTATGAGGCCTTAGAATCTAAATAAAGTCTTAACGTTATGACTGGTTTCGGTCTCAGGTGCGGATTTATTTTAAAATATGAAGAAAGCTTTTTGCTTTAATTCCACAGCTTGAATCCAAATAAATAAATAAATAAATAAAGAGAAAAAGTCTGGTGTTTGTCTTAATGTTGGACTGCAGGTGTAGACAGATAGGGGACACACATATTTGCCCACAGCTTTGGGAACAAAGATTTTCGCTCCCTCTGATGGATGAAAGCCGCAGTTTGAGGCACGCGCTGCTCGGCTCGGCCTTCTTGTCTTCTCCTGTCCCCCACACCGCCGCGCTGTCCTAATGTCCTCAAAAAAAATAAAAGGAAAGAAACAAAAAACCTTAAAACCCTACAGGAAGACGTGGAGCTGATGTCCACACATTAAAGCTGTCAGGTGTGTGTTCAGTTCCCCCCGAGCTGAAAGTAGAGCATTTCTTTGATCCAATGCTCTTCTGCGTAAAATAAATAAAGACATAATTTTCTTTTTGTTGTTCATTTGATTAACTCCCCACCAGGAAAAAGAGATTGTTTGTGTGCGCGCGTGCGTGTGCACATTTTAGCTACATCGCGGGAAACATTTTCCAGAGAGAGGCAGCCGAATGTGCTTTGGTCTTCATGAGTATGGATGCTAATTACGGGTGGGGGGTTCGGTTTAGAACCAAGGTGTGAATTGAGTTTAGGTTAGTTTTGGGATCAGGCAGATACATGTGAGGTTATTTTTAGGGTAAATGGTTTGTGTTAGGCTATAAAATTACCAAAATAAATGAATGGAAATCAATTCACGGTCCCCACAGGGATATGAAAACAAACCTTGGCGTGTGTGAGTTACCTGTTCCACAGTCGTGTTCATACGCGGCACCATGCGTGGGGCTTTGTCCATCCGAGGGGCTACAGGCTACAATTAGTATTATATTAGTTGTAGTATTTAGGAATAAAACATCTAAAACAAGCCAGTTATAAAACGCTCCAATAATTTAACAATAACAACAATAATAATAATATCAGCTTGGAAAATGTGTCAGCGTGTCTGCACTCAGTGGGAATCAGGGACAATGTTTCTGACCTTAGGATGGAAGCAGTTAGTGATTTGAAAAGAAATTAACAGGCAGATACCTGTGAGGTTAATTTTAGGGTAAATAGTCAGTGTTAGGCTATAAAATTAACAAAAATGAATAGAAGTCAATCCACCGTCACTTTATTTGCACTTCTATTGCGCTCTACTAGTTAGGGTTAGAGATAAACTATGGTTAGTTTTAGGGAGATGTCTGGGTTAGGCATAAATTCAGTTACAAAAATGAATGGAAGTCAATACAAAGTCCTCAGTTTGATGCAAGTACAATGTGTGTGTGTGTGTGTGTGCGCGTGTGTGTGTCTTACCTCTCTTGCGCATATAGTTTCCAATCAGCGTGACTCACGCGGCACCATGTGTGGGGCTTTGTCCATCCGAGGGGCTACAGGATGGTGGGAGTATGGAATCAATATTTTACTGAGGAGATTTGCACGCTTGTGATCCTGAGATCTCCAAGAAGTGAAAAACAGAAAGGGTGGGGGTGGGTGGGGTGGGGGCTTCAATAATTCACTACGCCTGCTGCTGCCGACTCAGTCTACACTGTAAAACCTGACAAGTTAGATTTACTGTTTTTGTGGCAACTGGTTTCCACTAAACGTGGCTGTGTAGGCCTTTATATTTAACTGAAGCTTTTGTTCTCAACAAGTGTTCACGTGTCAGGACGGAAAGCATCTTAGGACATAAACTGATAACTGAGCGTTATTTACCCCACATTTATTTACTTGATTTCATACATTATTTTACAATAAAACAAAATGTTTTTTTTCAGTTGAGTTCGAAGTATTCAGGATCATATTGTATAATTCAATCAACTCCCACTTTTTATGTCTTAGTGTAACATTTAAATTAACGCCATTAAATTAAAGTCTGGGATGATGTTATATCTTTTTGTTTAAATTATAACAAAACAAAACAGTTTGTCTGAACTGTCAAAATCAGATCAGTCTAACGTATTTTTTTTGTTAAAACGTTTGAATAACATGAATAAATACGTAAACCCCTGAAATGCCCTTTTTAGGAATTTGAATGATTGCAAATATACATATATATATATATATATATAGTGTGTGTGTGTGTGTGTGTGTTTCGGACAGACAGGATGCAGTTCTATCCTTTTTGAATTGTAATCATCTTACTTTGTGTGTCTTGAAAATTATCTAACGCTTAATATTACATTTAATGTGGTAATTATTTATTAAAATAATCACAATTTTTAACAGTAATGAAATGATTAAAAAACACTGATGGATGCGCAGAAAGATGCACTGATATTTGCACAGTTCTTGGTTTTTGCGCCAGCAGGTCCTGCGCGGCTGCTGCACGTCTTCAACCCAGAGGAGGGAGAGAAAAGACGGGAGCGGGTCGGTCCGGTTCGGTTCGGCCCAGAACGAGCTGAATGTCTTAGGAATAAAAATAACAAGAAAACTCAATTAATAAAAAGAAAGAATTTTGAAGGACAATCTGGATTGCGTTACTGAAGTACACACACACACACACACGCACACACACACACACACACACAAGTGTATGTGTGAGTGCAGGATTGTAAAATATCTATCTATCTATCTATCTATCTATCTATCTAAACAGAAACAAATCAAAGGAACTGAATTATTGAGACGCGGTTTTATTTTAAAAAGAAAACTGCAGAAAGTTTTAATTCCTTTCCTAAAATCTAAAATCGTGAATATTTTAATCCCAGCTGAGTTAATAATTAGTTTCTGCACCAGAATGACCAAACACTCCTTGTGTTCTTTAGTCTCAGAATAAAAAAGAAGCGGTTTCTGGGTGAAAACGACTCCTCTGTAGTATTTGACCCTCTCCGGCTTCCTTATCTATTAGACTCCACTGTGACATGTGTCTGTCAAGCCTCAGGTTTATGATTAACACGGCGCATCCCACGGGAGGGGGGCATCCTGGACTTATTAACGCGCAGCGGAACACCCAGTTTGTGGATGAGCAGAACCTTCAGCACCTCTGAGGGTTCTGTGGATCCACAGCGAGTTCCGGCCGACAGAACTTTGCCACAGTTCGGTTTGATCCGGTCCCCCCTCCCTGTCTCTCCTCCCCCTCCCTGTCTCTCCTCCCCTCTCTCCTCCCTCTCAGGCGGTGTGCCTTTGGCACGGGGACAGTGGGATCAGAGCGCGCTCCGTTCCAACTGCGAAACCGGACCTGAAGACGCAGCTGCAGTTGGGTTTTTCGGTTCGGGTTGTACCGTTTCCCCTCCAGGACTGACCTTTTCTTTTTCTTCTCTCCATTTTTTTCTTTCTCCCGAGAATGAAGCCGTGAGCTGAGGAAGCTGCTGGCTCGAGGCGTGAAGAAAAAGTGCAGGAAGATACCAAGTTTGTGCTCCGATCCGGTTCGGTCCGCTGACCCCGGGACCTGCAGGAACGCCTCTCCTCCTCCTCCGCACACGTTTCCCACTCAGACTCCGCTCTTCTTCAGCCAAATCCACAGACACACCTGGATCCGCGTCCGCGGCTCTTCCTCTGGAGTCAGATCGGAGTCCAGATCCGGCGCGACAGCAGCGGGATCTGGGATCCGAACCAAAACCTAGCCCTGGAGTCACTACTGCTGATCAATGGACAGAACCTCTGTGGACAGCAGCACAGACACATCGTGAACAGTGAGTACACACACACTCACACACGCGCGCGCACACACTCACACGGTCTCAAGATGACATAATAAAACATTAAAAGTGGCTTCAGAAAAAAAAACAAATTCTTCTTATTATAATTAATATGTTTTTTATCCGTGAAGCTCTCGGTTCTTTCAGACCTGACTCAGTCTGACTTTATTAATGCTGTTAATAATAAAAAACTGTCAGGATTTATGGCGCCGGATTTTCTGTCGTTTCTCACTATTTTTCCTGTTTTCAAACTAAAACCGTTTCATTAGTTTTCTTCGCATAAACATGTTTTCTCTTTTGGTTTGCTCTCTAAAAGTGCTGTGACAAATTTATATTAGTAATAAAATATAGCGACTTATTTATTTGTAATTATTGGTATTTTTTAGTTTACGTCTCAGATTTTGCAAAAATGAAAAATCAGCGAATCACAGTTTAAAATGACAAATGTTCAGAATTATATTTGGAGACTTTATTTTTTGTTTGGATTTTTCTTTTAATCCTACAACCTTATTTGTGTGTGTGTGTGTGTTCAGGACTTAAAAGACAACATTTCACAGAGTCACTTTGACTCTGCTTGAATTTGACGCACTTCGTCACTTTTTAACTTCTAAATGAAAACAATTAATGACCAATTACCGCGAGAGGAGTAAAACATTATTAGGCATAAACATTTCTCTTCCTGTGTGCTCACCAGAACTGAAGGGTCCTGGTTCTGGTCCTGGCACCTGGCCGCAGCCGAGGTCCGGACAAAAATAAAATTATTTCAATAAAAATAAAACAAATGATAAAAAAGGAATCTGAGCGGTCAGACAGAAATGACAATTTCTGTTTTTTTGTCTGAATGTCATGTTGAGAAGAAAAGAAGGGTCAAAATTTATTTATATATAAAAAATCGTGGCTGAACCACAGTTCAAACCAAACTTGAAGTACGCGCAAGACGGCACTTCCTATAATAATAATAATAATAATAATAATAATAATATTTAAAAAAATATTTATTTATTTATTCATTTATTATTGTAGCTAATTAAATATTGTTCTGCAGCTAAACTTTTTTTTCCCTCTTGAATTAAAACATTTCAGTTCGTATTAAATGAGATATGAACGTGTCCGTGTTTCCTGGTTCTCAAAGGTTCTGCGAGGTTTTAAACAGATCATGTTGTGTTGAAGTTTGGCGCGCTGCCGCACAGACTGGGTCCGAACCGGCGGGAAGCTCTTTATTCTGTTCTGTAATGTCAGGCGGATAAAAAAATCCCACTGATGTTAATGACCCGGAACAGCAATATGTTTTATACCGTCTCATTTTTGAGGCAGGAAAAACAGTGTTCACACACGCATGCACGCACGCACGCACACACAGCCTTATGTTTTTACTGGGGTTCCTCACCAACAGGCCTCGTTCTCTTGCTGTGTGTCTTTAGAAGTGTTGCTACACCAGGGCAGGTTGTGGTGTGTGTGTGTGTGTGTGTGTGTACCTGGCTTTAGGACCTTTTCTGGAATACACATGTACCTGTCAGGACCAGTAAAGTCCCGATACAGAGGACCATCATGAGTGGGTTCTGTTTACAGTACAACTCTGCCAGTCTCAGTTTCCTTCTGATCTTCTTGCACAAGTTTTGAACATGTTTGCAAACTTTGTTCTGTAGACTTTCTGTCAAAGTAAAGTTGTTTGTAACGTGTCTGAGGAGCACCGCCTGCACAGAGTTCTCCTGTCAGTCTAAAACCCACAGCAATGATAAATCAGCCATGTACCTGTGTGTGTGTGTGTGTGTTTGTGTGCGCTCACCTCAAAGTGTTACATGGATCCATCCATCTGGAGTCTTTCTCCAGCATGAGAGGCAGGTGCAGACTGGACACATCACTAGTCCGTCACAAGGGGACAGACAAATCAAACATTTATATGCTCAGATGACCTAACTTCATGTTCTCGGTCTGTGGAAGGAAACTCAGGGAGATTCTGCTGCCTCCTCACCTGTACAGTGATGCTGCAACCATTGCTGCACTGTCCCCATTAAAAGTGGAAAAAACCTCTGTTCTTGTTTCACATTTTTAAACATTGAACAAACAAACTGGATGAATAATAGTTCTTTGTCTTCATATAAATGACACTGAATCTACCCCCCCCCCCAGTCAAAAATGAATCTTCACATCTCTGTTTTGTTTAATCTGTGCTCAAAGTAAAAACAGGAAATCTCTTATTCCAGCTATCCTCCACTGAATCATCACTTTATTCCAGCTTTTCGACACTAAAGTTTCAGCTCTCTTTGGATTTGAACCTGGAAACCTGAGCTAGCTGCAGGCTTCAGAGGAGAACTCGACAGGCTTTTCTTCCTTCTTTTTTGAACAGATGAATCAACTGTTGAACATAATAAAATATAACTGTTACCACCCCCAGACCAGAGAACCAATCAACAGTCTGCTGACGTCAGTTCGGGTCCAGTAATTAGACCGGATTAAAACCCCAGGTCTTAGAGTTCCAGAAATTGGTCTGGGAGTGCACAACCCAGACCGAGCCGGACTGAACCGGGCTGAGCCATTCATGCAGAAATGACTTAAATGCACAGTATTATGTATTTTCCAGGCACATAGTTCAGTTCAATTATGAAAATGCTGCATATATCAAAAATAAATTTGACTTTGCATCATAGTTTATCTAACGCCTTGAAATTGGCATCTATTTCTTTAAGAACCTACTTTTTAAATAAATCATTTTTAAAATAAAAAGAAAGAAAATATCTGAGTAGTGTGTTCCTGACACAGGAAGTGCCACACTACCTTAGAATTCAGTAAATGAATGTTCAAACCTTCATGTCTGGTTAAAAACATTGCATTCTTTGTTAGTCAGACTTATTTTAGGATGAACTGAAATGTCTCACAGTTTACCTGCAGAAGGTAAACAACCAGAAATGGTTACTTCCAAATATAAACTGGTTTCAAAGGAAAATCAATGTATTAGAAGTAGCAACATTTAAAAAATAATAATTTGGTGATAAAAAGAATCAGCTCACTGATTGGTGGTTTGTTTGGACTCATGATCACTTTTTCTATAACTCAAAATATATTTGATAAATCTAAAATTTGAGAAATACACATTTTCACAAAATCATGATGATAGTTTCTTCTTTTTTTCTAGAGTTGAGTTTTAGGTGAGCTTAGCTTAAACCAGACAGTGCAGCTGGTTTTTTCACCCCCCCACTGCACACAGGGTGATATTAGGTGTCCTGAGGTCAGAGCCTAATATCACACGCATTCTTTTATCTGTGCTGCAGATTAACCAATAGCTTAATAGCCCTGCTGTAAAAGTGGATCAGGAACGAGAAGAGCAGCCGTATCTCTTGACATTTCCCTATAGGTGCCCCTCCCCCACCCACCCCCCTGCTATCAGACCCAATAATGTCCTTTGTGTGCGAGTTGAAGGCAGCAGCGTGGGTTAATAGTTAGGACACAGCTGGTGGACTTTAGATTAGCGTTTTCAGGTCAGATGATCGTTTTTGCTCAAATTTCCACACTTTCGATATAGTGAAATATATCTTATCCCCTTTTTAAAAAGTGTGTGATTGCTTTACTTTCTTCTGCTTCAGATTGATCACAGCAGGACTGTGAAGGTGTGTGAAGGAGTCCACTTTAAGACATTTGTTCTTTGTCGAGCATCTTCTGAACCACCAGGGAAACTTTTTCAGTTTGTTTTTAAATCTTCTTCAAATCAGATCATTAAAGCAACAAGAGAGTTTTAACAGAGACGAAACAGGTGAGACATAAATCAGAACCTTAGAAGCCAGAATGAAACAAACAGAAGTGGTTTGGGTCTGTTGAAGTGTGTGTTTACGATCTTCTGCACATCGTGTGTGTGTGTGTGTGTTGTTTTGTCTTTTTGATGTGTTCACAAATTGCTCTTTAATGTTGTTCTCAGGTTTATATTTGTTTATCATAATTAAAGGCCTAGCATTGCTTGAAAGAATCCATCGTTTTCATCCAGCGTTTTATTTAAATGTTTATTTCATTTAATTAAAAACAAAACAAATTTCAACACAACATAAGACACAAAATCATTAAATGAAAGGGAGAAGAAAAAAGAAAAAATCTTATAACATCTGACGCATTTAACAAACAAAAAGATATACTATATATATATATATATACCTAAATAATGATAATTCATTCAAATTCATCTCACAGTAGGAAACGACTGCAGCTATTTTGGTCAATAGAAAATAATGTTATGCAATATTTTTAGAAAGTTTGTTATGAATACTAAATTGAATTTAGCTCAGTATGTAAAATTGACTGAGTTGTTAGTTAACACTGATTATCACTGATGTACATTAAGTTGTTGGTCTAATAAAATCAGCCCAATTGATCACGAGATATTTAGCTAACGAACAGAAAATGTTGAGTCTAATTAAATAATGGTAAAATTTTATACAACAATCTTGCCCAATACGTGCGCACTGATAATATGTGTTGTGGGTCAGTTTAACTATTACCACACAAAAATACATTTTATCTGAATATCTGTAACTCTGACTGAGTTACAGTCATTATGTGGTTTCGAGTGAACATTTGATATTTGTGGATTAAAAATGAATCATGAGTGCTTGCAAACAAGGATGATTCATTTGGACGCTGGAATGATGAGTTCTTCATGTTGTCACTTGTGAAATGGACAATGATGAGTTGTGAAGCACCTTGATTGTGCATGCTATGTCTGCATTGTTTCATGTATTCATCATTATTACAGAAAATCCAAAGGTTAGTTAACTGTGGCTGACTTCCAAAGTTAATTAGTTGCAGATGTTTACTTTTTTGCATGTTTCATTAAAATTTGTCCAGTGGTTCATGAGATGTTTTGGTAGTGGTCAAACACACAAACACACAGGCAAAAACATTATCAACCACCTCTGCAATAACAATCCAAGCTTGTCCCAGACTCCAACTGAAATTAGGGAACTTTATTCTGAAACGTCTTTCAGAAGAAATCTTGCATTACAGGATAATATTCACCTCTTCTCCAGGTATAATCTGAAAAATGTCTCTGCTCTTCTTTTTGCTGAGCAATAAATCAGCAAACATGTCATAACCTCTTCCTTATCAAAAACTTGTGATATTTGGTCTCACAGCTCCGTGGGATAAAGGCAACAGTTTGTCTTATCACCTTGTTATTAACTGCCCTGGCTATCACCTACCTTATAAAGAATGCTGCACTCATAAATATAGAATGAAACTAATCTCAGTACCTGAAGACCGATAACCGTGTTGCCAAATCCATGATTTTAATGGCAGTCAGATGTGTTAACATGCATCACATATCTTTATATAGTCCTTAAAGATGTTCTTCTGAAGACTCAACACACCCATATTAACTAGATAAAACAGATTAGTGTTTATTCACCTGTGACTGTAGGTGTTTACATATTTCATTAAATAAAGGTTTCACAGCCTAGTTATCAGTCAGCTTTAACCGGTTTTGTTTTTATGTATGAATTATATCATGTTGTTGGTATCAGAGTGAACCCTACTATTAGAAGTTAATGTGATGATAAAGTATCTCTAAGGCCTCCCTGCAAAGGAAGCTCATTTTGGTGACTTGGAAGCAGAGATCTTCACTTGTTTTATTTGATCAACTTCTGGCTTCAAGAGGTTGACTGAAGATTCACTTCCTGCCCTCTGACCAAAACTTTTGACCCAATATGTGATCAAACTAAAATTACAGAAAACAAACAAACAAACAAGCAAACACCTGGAGCAAAGATGAAAGCTGAAATAAAATTAAAAAACTAGTGTGAATTAAATGAATTAAAGTCACCATAAAACAATAAAATTTTAAGCCAAGAAAATACTGGATCAGAGGAAAATTGGAGTAATTTGTTAAGCTGTGGATAAATTTGAAGTTATTTTGATTTAACCAGTCATGACAAAATTAGGGAGACAAATGACTATAAATCAGTAGAATTTAAAGGTCACAAATGATTGGATTTGATCTCCAGGTCAAATCATAACCAAACCTTATGTGTTTATCAAATTGTGCTACAATGATAAAGGATTTTTCTCATATAAGATGCAGACATGGTGCCTCCAGAAAGGTTTTAATGAGAGGCAGGTGGGAGGGGGGTGGCCCACCAAAACAAGATATGTTTTAATGTTGTCACATATATGCATATATATATATATATATATATATATATATATATATATATATATATCTATATATA
>JARVJO010000061.1:760575-775906 GCA_031762555.1 Cynodonichthys magdalenae
GACGGCGATGTTAGCCGCTAGCTGGTAGTCCAAGTCGCGGTGGCCCTCGACGGCGATGTTAGCCGCTAGCTGGTAGTGTTGAGTGAACCGTCTGCGGAGGGAAAACTTTATTTTTTTCTGGTGATGGAAAACAGACGTCATGTGAACATCAGCTCACATTTAATCAAACCAGCTGCTGTTCTAGCTCTTTAACTGGCTTCAGTCAAATAAAATAATTTAAACAAAATAACATGATCTGTTCTGGACGTCTCCTCAGAGCTTCTCATGAACAAATATACATGAAGTGTTCCTCATTGTGTGTGTGATTATGGGCAGACGTCCAATGTGCCGCTGTGTTAAGAAATGCCGTTGTGGTTTTACTGTTCGGTCTCTTTTATTAGCTTTGATGATATATGTGACTACAGAACGTAGTGAGTTTAGACGGCTCTCCTTCTTCACTTTAGACAATGTTGGCTATCAGAATTTAAACATGTTTTGCGATTAGCGCTACTCAATTCCAAATTTCGAAAGTTAAAATCATTTTCATCATTTGAAGAAATTAGTAAAACCCCTAAACTACAAGGGAGAAATTTAGGTCCAGAATTAGCGCTTTAGTGCCCACCACTGGTTAAATTGGAAAAAAAATAAATATATATATATATATATACACACACACACACACACACACATATCTATATATATCTATATATTAGTGTTGGGCACGTTAATGCGTTATTATCGTGATAATGCAGCTTAATGATGATAATTTTTTTAACTCACGTTAACGCAGTTTCTTTAAATTTCTCTGTCTGATTTCTGTTCTTTGGACTGTCAATGAAGACACACACACAGACACACACAAACCCAGTGGTCACCGCGGGGAGGCGGGATCTTGATCACTATTGGCTTTAGACAGCTTTCATTGTACATCTCATCCATTGAGAGCCTTTGTTGCTGGGTGCGGCAGCTGCTCACATGAACCTGAGCTAGAGCCGGGGGGGGGGGACATGCCTGAAGCTCCCGGATTCTTCAGGACATTTTTTATTTTAAAACTTTTCCCAACGGTGGGCTGGGAGGAAGTAAAGTTATCTGTAAGCACTGCAACACTAAACTGTCTCGGCACCGGAGCAGTTCGAGCCTGAAACATCACTTCAGGTTAAAACCAGGGTTAACAAACAGAGGGAGGTTCAGCTGACCAGCGTGTGAGAGAAAAATGAAAAAGTAATACTGGCTTGGTTTGACTTATTTGTTTTAAGTTTTTGAAAATGCATTGCCCCTTTTTTTTTATATTAAACAGTACCTAAAATGCTTTAAGCTTTTGTACAGAATAATAAAATTAAATCAAGAATTCAAGGATTCTTTTTTGTCATTATAAATGAGTATTATGAGGAATGAGAGATAGATGAGGCTCCTGTTGTCAGGAAAACAAATACAATATTATTCAATTTATTATTAAATTGATTTCAATTTATTCAATTTCTCTGTTAATATTATTCAAAATTTTAATCGTGAATAATCTCAAGATATTTTTGAAGAACTGCATGAAGAACTGCATGATTAAATAGCGAAAGGGGACACACAACATTTACAATTTAACTCACCAGGCATAGATTCAGGGTTTTAGTTAAAATTGCTGGAAGCTGGCTAAATCACAGTAGTTCAGATGAGTCGCCTTCCGTAGCCAGTCGAGAAAGAGCTCTGCATCGGAATGAATACCCGTGGGATTTTTTTCGATAAAATCAAAAAGCAAACAAACTCTCTTCTGTGGGATTTTGAGATTTAAGGCTGCCAGCCATGTTAGTTTACGATCCTCCTTTGTCAGCATAAAGTGCAGTTTGTAGGACGCTGAACAGGAACAAGCCTTTACTATTTCTTGTTTCAGGCAAAATGTTTCTAAAGCGTTTCTCAGTTTTCTTTAATTGTTGTGGCAGCCGACAAAAACACAAGTTGAACCCAAACTCGTGACTGAACTGCTCAAGCTGCCAGTTAAAGCAAAAACAAACTGGATTTGTTGTTATCATAACTATCTGAATGAATGAATTTCTTGCACATCAGCAATACAGAACTGCTGGGAGGGCTCTGGGCGGGACTAGTGACTGTCATGGCAGCCTCCATATGCTTTTCCAGAAACTTGTGGATAAACACAAATAAAATGTTTCAAAGTCATTACTAAATACAGTCATGTTATGAAAACTTCAGCTATTACTAACATACATAAATATTCCAGTTTTAACAAAGTAAAAATTTAAATAGTAAAATTAAACAGATGTTAAAACACTACACAACATGTTTCAACTAACAAACCATCATGGCAACACAGATTGATCTTACCATAAGTGATTTTTGACGTTTGAAAACTGATCTATGTGCTTGTTGTGATGCATTTAAAAAAGGTTATAAAACCCACCTTTAGTGTGTGTGTGTGTGTAGATATTATGTCACATGGGTCAAAGCATGTCCCATTGTGTTAATGTTACTTATTTTTGTATTTCCTTTTTCCTCAGAGCATGATTTCCTCCATAGTAAATAGTTCTTACTATGCCAATGTGTCTACTGCAAAATGTCAAGAGTTTGGTCGCTGGTATAAGAAATACAAAAAAATCAAAGGTAAGACCAGTGACACAAGTGCCAAATGTTTTTATAATGGATCAGTGACCAAGCAAGCTTTACAACTACTTTACTACTTTACACAATTTTTTATGCTGTTTTAATGTGTCTCCAGGCAAGTTTAATTCAGTTTGAACTCAAGTATTGTCAAAGGTAAATTGTTGGTTGAGCAACAGTGCAGGATAAGTTAGGCATCCATACAATCAAGTAAAAGCCAAAAAAGTACAACAATTTCAGGTATTAAGTAGACTTTAAGACTGCTGAGATGAGATGAAACTTTTAGTTATGTTTTTGTTTAAAAAAACATATTGCCTGACCATGACACTTCTTCCATCTTCTACTGATGGTGGTCAGAGGGTCCGGTGGCGCCGGTGCATGGCAGCCCCACCTCTGTCAGTGCGCCCCAGGGCAGCTGTGGCTACAATGTAGTTTGCCACCATCAGTGTGTGAATGGGTGAATGTCTGTAAGTGTAAAGTGCTTTGGGGTCCGGAGGGACTTGATAAAGCTCTATATAAGTTCAGTCCATTTGCTATTTACCATTCTTCTTGTGCCATTTCTACAATAAGCAGGATCAATATTTTCAGTGGTGACACTTGTTTTAAAGAGAAGTGCAGTGAATGCCACATGTCTGATGGATCAGTATAAACAGCAACTTAGCTTTATTGACACGCCAATGTGCTAAAACTATTGGACATCAGTTTAATTCCACTTTTATTTTCCTGACACATAAGAAGCAGACAGTTAAAGGGATAGTGTGGTCATTTTTAAATTGATGTTCTGTCAGATTGTTGGCAATAATTAGTACCTTATCAGCCATGTCATCAGTCATAGAGCGCAAAATACAGAGAAACAGCAGACTTCCTCTAGGCTAGGCTAATGGCTAGCAGAATGAGAACCAATTTTATAATTTTTACAGGCTTATAAAACATATTCTCAAAAATGACAAACCAGTGTAAAAAATGTTACAGTGACTCATAAAAATCTTCTACACTATTTCATAACACTGATTTTTTGGTTTGTTGCTATTTTTTAACTGAACAGTCTGTGTTGGTACAGGAATGTAACTTAACCTGGCCACAGCTCCTGCTTTAGGGGTTTTGATCATGGCCCCTTTAAAGTCTATATCCCTTAACCTCCCCTGGAACATATGAAAAACTTTTCTGGCAGTGTGAATTAAAAATGTTATAAACAGGGGCCTCTGACAGACTTTTTGTTTAAGTTTACCAAATTTATCCAACAGTTTTCCCTGTCACTGGGTTTAACTTACCACCAAATGTCCAGCATATAGGCTGATGTGTTGATGACTTGATTGCGAAATTAGTCACAGACCCTTGGCTCAACCTGACCTTGTACAGACTATTCTTATCAACCACTCTATGTTTAAATTTGGTATTCCTTATGGACAACTCATACCTAGCACAAAAGTCAAGTGACATATCACTGCTTGGGTTCAGGTCAGGGTGGCTTTTCTTCCCAATCGCGGCCATCCAGTTGACTCTGTCATTGTCCACATGGGTATAGAATTTGCCCAGGAAAACAGTTGAATCCCCAGATAGCTATTTTTTTAAGACACCATCCAGGGACTTCAAAAAGGTAATCTTAACTACTGTTTTGGTAAATAAACACACACAACAGTCAGAACATTTCTTTTTGCAGCTCTGAGCCAAAGAGAGGAAACTTGTTCACTAAGGATACAGTCCCCTCCAAATGTTTTGGAACAGCAAGTCAGATTCTCTTGTTTTTGTTGTGCACTGAAGACATTTTTTTTTACTGTGTCCTGTCCAGCATTGTGAAACTCAGAATTGATGTCTGAGTGTCTAAATGAAGCCCAACAGTTTTACTTTCACAAGTGCAGCATAATGGCATTTCACCATGATGCTCCACTTGATAAATATTTAAACCTTTATTATAAATTCTTTTGGGATTCATTTGTTATAATGGACATGGAGACAGAAAAAGGAAACAAAGAAGAGAGAAAGGAGAAAAGTGAAGAAAGAGATTGAAAGGAAAACAAGAGGAGATGAGAGAGATGTGTTAAGAAAACACAAGACAACACATTTATAATCTGCCTCTACACCTGCAAAAAGAGAGAAAACCAAAACACAGCAACAAAATATGTGTATATAATAATTATTGCCTCACTGAAAAGTACTCATTATAATGTTATGAATATAATATGATAATATTAATAAAAATGTATACATACATACATACATACAAATATATATACACATTTAATGGCCAAAGCAGTCCCAACATAGGATGCATCTAAGAAACAATTAACCACGGACCTTAACCCAAAGACCACTATGTGGCGCAAACCCTGAAAAAAATAACTGTAATAATAATAATAACAATAACTGACAGGAGGGGGTTACCCGACGCGTCAAAACTGGGACGCAGATGGTATCTGATCAAGCGTCAATATGTGACGAGTCGGGAGTGAGAATGTGTTACCCCCCCCCCGTAACCCCACGCAGTAATCTCCCAGGGCCCGCAGTGACAAGCTCAGAGGCCTCACCTGCACCCGCTATGCTGGAGCAGATCCGGCCATGGACACAGAGACCCAGGTCCCCAGGGCACACCACCCCCCAGCCAAGGCCTGACAGGGCCAGAGGACCCAAGCCCCACCAGGCAGTCATCAGGCTGGGCCAGCACATGCCCGAGCACCCAGCCCCAGACACAAAGAGCCACCAGCGCACAACCCACCATAGGGTAGTGTAACGGGGAGCGAGGCCCCACCACCAACAGTGGGCCCCCAGATAAACCAGAATAGGGGGCAGCCCCAGTCCCAGCCTGACAAATATCCAGGCACACAGACACAATCACACCCCACCCTCATCCTCACATCCAATCATTCAAAGACACAAGATGGATGCCAATTTCCACTCACACTCCCCATACACACTCTAAACCCCCAGGTCTGGGATATGTACCCACTCCCTGCACCCCCCAAGCCCTAAGCCCACCCGCAACCCAGGCCCCCACCAGATGGTCTGCCCATCCTTCGGACCCCAACCCCATATGGCAAACGGGGAATGGGGGATTTAAAAAGACCCATACACACATACCTCCACCCTCAGATGTGCTGTTGATGCAAGTTATTTTATAGTGCAATTAAAATGTGGAAGAAGGGGAGGAGGCCGGCACATAGCCCTACTCGATTGAGAATAGGTCAAAAGATGAGCATGAGACAAGAGTTCAGAATGTCAGCTTTTATTTCCTGGTATTTATGTGTAGATGTGTTAAAAAACTCAGAACTCACCACCCTTTGTTCAAATCCACCCATTTTTCAAGTGAGTAAAACTATTGGAACATATGACTGACAGATGTTTCTTATTGACCAGGTGTTGCCTTTAAGGTTGATTGTTGAAACATTGAATAGCTCTGCATGACTAGTCTACTGTTTGACCTGAGTTTAAACCTATAAAGTAGATTTTTCTTGTTAAAGAGGATAAACCAACATGAAGACCAGAGAGTTGTCTATGGGAGACATCAAGCCCTTTTGAAGCTGAGAAAACAAGAAAAATCAGTCAGAGCAACTGGACAAACATTGGGCATAGCAAGCACAACAATTTGGAACGTTCTGCATAAGAAAGAAACTACTGGTGTAATGAGCAAGAAACATCCAACAGGTCAGCCAAGGAAAACAACAGTAGCTGATGACAGAAATATTGTGAGAGCTGTGAAGAAAAACCCCAAAACATCAGTGAGTGACATCACCAACAACCTCCACAGTGCAGGGGTGAAGGTATCACAATCCAATGTTTGAAGAAGACTCAGAGAGCAAAAACATAGAGGCCAGACACAAAGATGTAACCACTCATCAGTAATACGAATCAGAAAGCCAGACTGAATGATCTTAAGATCTTATGGACTGATGAGACCAAAATGAATCTCTACCAATGTGATGGAAAGGCCAAAGTGTGGAGAAAGAAAGATACTGCTGATGATCTGAAGCACACAAGCTCATTTGTGAAGCACGGTGCAGGTAATGTCATGGCTTGGGCATGTATGGGTGTTCTGGAACAGGCTCATTAATATTTATTGATGATGTAACTGATGATGGTAGCAGCAGAATGAATTCTAAAGTGTACAGAAACATTTTGTCAATTTACGGAGAAATGCATCCAAACTAATCAGGAGGAATTTTATCATGCTGCAGGAAAATGACCCAAAGCACACCGCCAATAAAGCAAAAGACTTCATCAGGGGAAACAAGTGGTTTTAGATTGGCCAAGTCAGTCACCTGACCTTTAACCCATTTCACCTCCTGAAGGGAAGACTGATGGGAGAAACCCCCTAAAACAAACAAGAACTGAAAGAAGCTGCGATAAAAGCCTGGAACAGCATCACAAATGCAACAGTTTGGTGATGTTGATGGGTCGCAGGTTTGAGGCAGTCATTGCAAGCAAGGGTTATGCCACCAAATATTAAATGTTATTTACTTTAAGAAAATTTGTTCCAGAAATGCTCCGGTGTTTTACAAACAGTGATACATCCTAAGTTGTTTAACACATCTATATGTAAATACCAGGAAATAAAAACTGACTTTCAGAACTCTTGTCTCATCCTCATCTTTTGATCTTAAACTCAAATGTCTTCAGTGAACAAGAAAAACAAGGGAATTTGACTTGTTTCAATAGTTTTGGAGGGGACTGTAACTCCAATTGTTCTCCAGGAGTTGCTTAGGCAGGACTGGTGTCTCCACTCATTGTATAGAAAATGTTTCACTGATGTTGTATTTAATAGTATGGTCTTGCAGTGATTTTACAATGATTTTGTCTTAAAACTTGAACAGAAACCAAGATCATCTTTTGCTGTCACTAATTCTGTGTTTGGTTTGTTGAGCAGGTGATTACCTGGAGAAGATGTGGCCTGGACGAGATGAAACAGACATTAAAAGTAAGTGTAGTAATCAGTGTTTACAATGTTATGTTTTAGTAAAAGTTCTAATTTTAACATAATTCTCTTGGTCCCAGTTGAGAGGGACAGCATTGCAGACTTCTGCATGATGGGACAGAGACCCCCTCCTCACCTGGGTGGTCTAGCTCAGCTAAGTCACCTTAGTTCTGGTGGCCCCGTTCTCAAAGCTGGATCCACTGATCCACAGCTGTCCTCGCAACCACCTCAGCAGCCTCCTCCTCCCCAGCAACAGCCCTCACCTCATGGTCCCCTTCACCACAGCCCTCCACTTCGTACGGGGCAGGTGCCTCCCCAACCACCTCCACCAGGTGCTCTTCAGCCCCTGCTAGGGCCAGGCGGAATCCTCTCCCCACAACTGTCCCCACAGTTGGTTCGCCAACAGCTTGCCATGGCCCACCTCATTAATCAGCAACTGGCAGTGAGTCGCCTGCTAGCCCACCAACACCCCCAAACCCTCAACCAGCAGTTTCTCAACCACCCACCTATCCCTCGGGGGTCATCCAAAGGCGGGGTTGACCATCCTGGGAGCAATCCGTCGGCCGCTGAGGTCTCATCTGAAATCTATCAACAGGTCAGAGATGAGCTGAAGAGAGCCAGCGTCTCGCAGGCCGTGTTCGCCCGTGTGGCTTTCAATCGCACCCAGGTAGGGAAGCAACATAAAGGTTTCTGGAATCAAACAACTAAAATTAAAAATGCTGCATTCTGTATCACTGAACCTCTAAATACTCTTTGAGCTGCCTTGAATTAACTGATCGTATTTTGAAATGCATCAGGTGAGAGGGGTTATTTGCAGCATTTTAAAGAAAAAAGACACTGACATCACTGATAATCTTTTTTAGACCCCACTGTTAACCCTCGTGTTCACACGTCTCATGGTGGAGTCTTCTGTGTTCATTGGGATTAGAGGAAGCGTGCTGGGTCATTGAGTCTCCTCCCCCATCGTCACAGCAGCACAAACACCTGATGCTGTGCTGAACTGGTTACTGTATGCCCCATTAGATCCATGTAATGGAAGGTGGCTCATAGACCTACTGGTCCAGAAGCCAGGTGTGTTTTAGTCATGCTTGTGTGTCTTTCTAAGGATGCATGTTTTTTGAAAGCATTCAGTCATTGGTAACTACTTTAAATAAAACTTAATACTTCATTCATTTTTTGGTTTTTTATCTTTCATAACTTTAAGATGTCAGGTTTGTCAAACATATACACACATGATAAAAGACATGCAAACACCCCACTAATATTTAGTTAAATATTCATTAGCAAGTTTCACCTTGACCACAGGCTTGTTGATTCTATCAGCCAGCTTCTGGCATCATGTTGGCTGATATTTAAACACTCTTCTTGGCAGAATTGGTGTAAGGAATTGAAATTGGTTGGTGTCTTTACCTGGCGATTAAGTATGATCACAAACCAGTTATGATATGTATTTAGAGTTTGTTACTTTAATTGTACCACAGCTGATTTGAAGGTAAGTTTTAAAATTCGAAATATTCACCATATCTCAGTCTGGTTTCAGAATAAGTGGTGGCTCCTAAAGAGCTTCTGTTTAGATGTTTATAACATTAGTTATGCCATTAATGAAATTTACTGAAGAAAATAATAAAACAAACAACCACACTAAAGGCATTTTGTAGTAAAAAAATGTTTTTTTTTAATCAGACTGTTGTAACAATTAGAATTAATAAATCTCTAATAAAGTTTTATCAAAAAGCCACAAAATGATAAAAACACAATTTATCAAAAAAAAAAAAAGGAAAACAAGAAATAAAATCTCTGTTTACCAGTCAGTCTACATTCCTACCCTCATCTATGGTCTCAACACTGGGTAGTAAACAAAATAATTACATCAACAATAAAAGCTGTCAAAATTAGGTTTCTCCAGTCAAGAGTAGCTGGACTCTCCCTTAGAGAAAGAGTGAGAAGTTCAGATATCTGGGAGAGAATCAGACTAGAGCCGCTGCTCCTCCACATCTATAGGATCCAGCTGAGGTTGTTGGGGCACATCTGTCTCCCTGCTTGAGCTGCTGCCCCCAAGACCTCCCTTCAGAACAAGCTGAAGCTGATGAATGGATGAGTGGACACAACAAGGTTGTGTCAGATAGGTTAAAGTTTCATTTAGTAACATTAGAGGCAATTTAAATGCAATATCACTTTAACAAGTATGTCTAGTACTGTACAGTGAGCAAAGTACTATTCAGAATAAGTCATTTAGAAGTAACATGGGTCACCCTACCCTTTTTTACTTCAAACTCAACCAAAAAATAAACATTTTAAGTTGGTTTTATACTGTTCTGTGCAGAATACAGAATTTACTTACAGCTAATTAAAGCAACAAAACATTAATGTACCATCTTAATTAATCAAACTTGCCCATAGCTTGTGATTAACTGGTTTAGGCATGTCTGGATTATAAGAAGGCACTTTTAATGCATTCTGACAGACGAGATAAAAAGTACCTAATTCTGGTCTCCAAGATTTAAAAAAGGGGTGATGTTCTAAACAGTTCAGTTACATTAATTAAACATGATGACTGACGGTGTAAAGAAGCTAAGCTAAATTTCTGATAGACTAGTTTATGTTATGGAAACAATCTGATGTTAAGTTAACAATGGATATGTGTGTTTGAATTGCTCAGGGCTTGCTCTCAGAAATTCTGAGAAAGGAGGAAGACCCTCGTACAGCCTCACAGTCTCTGCTGGTCAATCTGAAAGCCATGCAGAATTTCCTCAACCTACCTGAGAGTGAGAGAGACCGTATCTACCAGGAGGAGAGGGAGCGCACTATGAACCCATCAGTGGGCCTGCCTCCCTCCAACTCCAACCCTGGCACACCACGACTCTCACAGGTTTAGAAAGCTTTCAATGTTTTACCACAACAATATGTCTTTTCAAATGGTTATAACTAGAACTCAATACGCAAGGAAACATTGGAATTTGAATAAAACCAGTAGTAATTGCAGGGACTTGGTTGTATCTCTGTATGTGCATAGAAAGTGTGGGAGAGGAGCCTAGATGACCAGATAGCTCCCGACACCTGGGCCTCCATTTGGAAGAATAAGACCAAGATTTCTAATGCTGTGAGTTATCTGTCATCTTTTAATTATTTGTAAAAAAAAGTGTCCAAAAGGAGCAGGAAGAAGTATAAACTTGATCAGTTTTGACCAAGTTGGAAGGCGTAAAAATTTATTTCCATTGACCATAGAAAGATGTTCCGTTAAAACATTCTTTTTCAATGCATCCAGTGCCTCAAAGCTAGAAGAACAACTAAACCTGAAAAAAAAAAACAAGAAGAAGAAGCTGTAGGTCTTTGATCAACTCTCAGCTTTATTGTACAGACTAATTTTCATACACAGCAAGTGTCTTTGTCATACTTTTAAAGTTTGAAATTTCTTGGTACAGACTGCAATACGTACCTGTATAATATTGTTATTGTTATGTACAGGCCAACATGGCTGTGCAGCCTTGTTGATTTGTGGGGAAACATTAATAATGTGGAAAGTTGATGTAGTCAAAATTATCCATAATTATTTATTTTTTCCTCAAAACAAGTCTAGATCAGTGAGACCTACAAACCTTGATGAAAAGATTTATGATAGCATCGTGGATTATTTTCAGGTATTTTAGGCCATTATAGGTCATTTCTAACCAGGAACACAGTGAGCAAGGAATAAACACAACAGGAGGGTTAAAACAAATTTTGTTAGTTTCCTTCAAATGCACATAACAGTTCAGTAATGTCAACAATAAGATTCCTCTTTTGATGGCTATTCACAACTGCAGCTGAATCTTGTGTGCTGTTCTTATTATGACTATGTAAAATTATCTCAGTATCCTTCACACTGAGGGAATGTAAGCGAGCTGGTCTGGACATGTTGTCTGGACAACTTCAAGTACTGGGTATAAACAAACTCTTAGACAGCTAATACATGCTCACTCAAACAGAAAAAACAAATAAAAGACAAAATGTGGAGAACTTCAGATCTTAGGTTTGTAAACAAAAGTTATGTAGAGATGTGTGCTGCAGATGTGCAGGGGACACAGCATGTTTGTTCTCAGAGAAGTTCAGCCCGATTATCAGCTGATAGCCTTTCTTCACACACTGTGGATAAATCTCACAGAGCAAATCTTTAATGAGTGACCTCTATTGCAATTTATACTCGTCCTTAATCCTAATATGAAGTTATACTTATTATTATGGTGATGTATTGATCTTCTCACTCAGCCAAAGCCATCTGGCCCAAACCCGGATGTCCCACTGAAGTTGGAGTCACTGATCAACATTTCATCTGGCATCTATGATGAGATACAGCAGGAGATGAAGAGGGCCAAGGTGTCGCAGGCTTTGTTTGCAAAGGTGGCCGCCAACAAGAGCCAGGTGAGTGAATCACATAGCGAAGAGCTGCTTTTCAAAAGTTCTGCACCCAAAGCCAGGAGTTACTTTTCCATCTTGGCCCTGAGTATAAAATAAATGATGTATTTTGAAGCAGGCACCAAAAAGGTTGCATTCTTTTATAACTGTGTGACAGAGCACAAGGTGATAACATTTTTTTTTATAAAAAAATAGTCTGACAGCTAGACTGTCTCTTCTGGAAAAAATATTGTTATAAATATAATATAAAATAAAATAAATAGTTATTTATTTATTGACACTTTTGTTTATCTGATCTAAACTGAAGGATGAATCTGTTTTTTTAAGTTATAAATACCTCGACCACATATAACACAATATATATATATATATATATATATATATATATATAAATAATTAAAATGTATTATATATCCATCCATCCATTAACTTCTGCTTTATCCAAAGTCGGGTCGTGGGGGCAGCAGCTTGAGCAGGGAAGCTCAGATGTCTCTTTCCTCAACCCCCTTTTTTAGCTCTTCTGGGAGGACTCCAAGGAGTTCCCAGGCCAGCTGAAAGACATGGTCTCTACAGCGTGTCCTGGGTCTTCCACTGGGTCTCCTCCCAGTTGGACATCCCTGAAGCACCTCCATAGGGAGGCGTCCAGGAGGCATCTCTACCAGATGCCCAAACCACCTCAACTGGCTCCTCTTGATATAGAGGAGCAGCAGCTCTACTCTGAGTCTCTCCTGGATAACTGAACTTCTCACCCTATCTCTAACGGAGAGTCCAGCTACCCTGCGGAGAAAACTCATTTTGACCGCTTGTATTCGGGATTTTATTCTTTCGCTCACTACCCAAAGTTTGTGGTCATAGGTGAGGGTAGTACCGTAGACTGAACGGTAAACAGAGACATTTGCCTTACAGCTCAGCTCCCTCTTCACCACAACAGACCAGTACAAAGTCAACAAAACTGCAGAAGCTGCACTGATCCCTCTAATAATCTCACGCTGCATTCTGTGATGACGCCAACAGAACCACATCATCTGCAGATACCAGAGATAGTAAACGTAAACCCACACCAGCTCTGCACCTCTCCCCATGGGCAACTCCAGAGTAGAATAAAGTCCATCCCCTCTTGAGGAGATCTGTCATAATTTCATGGGTTTAGTTTGTTCCATGTTCTCAGTACCTTTTCATTTTGAGCTTCTGCTCCTCTTTTCTTCCACACCCACCTACACCTGTTCCCTGTTCCTATTAGTCTCAGCTGCAGACACATGCCTCATGAAGGCCCCCACATACTGTCAGTGAGCCGTGCGGAATCCACACATAATGTTCGTGGATGTTTGAAACTTCATACTCGAGCGTACTGATCACCTGACAAAAATCTTAATTTTTCACAATTTTAGTCATGGAAGATATAGCTTGCATTTTAGTTTAAAACAACAGAAGAAAACAACTTATCTTACCCAGGGTCTGAGCTGTTGCCTCCCATGAATTTGTTGCTTTCTGAAAGTCTTTATATTCCTTCGTTGATGTATCATATAGTTTCTGTTTTCTTTTCTCCTCTGTGAGACGCTTCCTAAAATTTGACTCCATTTTGACCACAAATGACAACGATTCTCAACTTTATCTGCTTGATGTCGCATCTAAAACAGTTTGACATGTACTTGCCAGGCAGTTTATTGTGCAACACCAAGGACATAAAAAACTACTGATCTCTGTGCGGACCTGTCCGGCGGTCATCAACTTCAAGTCCACATTGAGTCCGCCTCGAGTCGAAGTACGCCCCAGTATGTGGGGGTCTTTAGTTCCAGACTTTTCATCCCCTTACTTCTCACTCCTTTTTAAACCTGGAATTGTGTGTGTTTGCTTCATGCTATGTCCAGTTCTTCACTGTTTCTCCTTTAGTTTGTTGGTTTTTTCTTAGTGCTGCCAAGTCAACATTTTGCTTTTGCTAATTAATCAAACAAATTTTATTCAAGCTCCTCAGGTTCATCCTGCATTCCTGGTCTCAACTTCCACAAACTGTGACACATGCATGCCTGTCATTACTGCTGGAGCTCTTTTTTCTTTTGTTGCCATTCTGATCAAGTGTGAGCTGGTAAATGCAGACATTTCAGCCTTCTTTTAAACACACTGAAAATGAAACTGGGTTACACTAGAGATAACCTTATTCAGTTATATGAAGGGGAAATAAGTGTGTCTTATAATAAATATAATAAATCTAAGCATATTTTTAAGATTTTTTTTATAATAAACTAGCTGAAATTTTGCAGTTGAAAATTTTTAAACACAGCAGATTTTTAGCAAAATATTGTATACAATAATATGCATATTACTGCAATTTTCTTATTTAGCAATAAAATAAATAGATAAATAAATAATTATAGAATTAAAGTTTTAAAATTTACAGAGTTCTTGGTTTTTGTTTTCATACAAATAATGAAAAACTTTTCATAGGACTTTTGGAACAGGAGCCATGTATCTCATTTTGCAATTAGCAATCCATTTTGAAAACCCTGTTGGTATTAATAATATTAATATTTGGGTTGATTTGTACACCCCTACAACTTGCAGGCCCAACTGAGTCAAAGAACCTTCTCACACAGGTGAAACTTTTCATTTTGGGATGTCATCAGAAGTCATTTAAGGATAGTCAGCGCAGTGTGTCACAGCACAGAAACATTCATACTTTGTGTGTGTTGCCTTTGTGTGTGTGTGTGAGAGAGAGAGAGAGAGTGTTTGTGTGTCATGAATGCTGTCCCCCAGGTTGTGGTGAGGGTTTGGAGGAGGGTGTTCTGGGGGTGGTGCAGGGTCATGGCTCAGTGCACCCATCTGCTGCAGCTGGCCATGAGGACGGAGAGCGAGGAGCAGAGATGATCAGGGCTATTAGCGACGCACGTTGCCTGAGGAGGCTGGCTGAACACAACAGCTGGTGTCACAAACTGAAGCAGTCTAGCAGACATAATTCAATCTTTTCTTTCTTTTTATCTTCCTCTTCATCAAGCATCCGCCAGGGTCACAATTTTTCAGCTTGATTTGAAACTGCCCTTTATCTACCAGGTTGTCACAGCTTAAACTTTTCTGTTTGAGCTCCTCATTGCTCTTCTTCATTGTTCAGTGTCAGGAGTGCAAAGCTGGAGTGGGTCCATCAGAAAGTTCAAGGTCACAAGAAAATTATAAAGGCTTTCAAAGAATGCATATTTCCCTCTACCTGTGATGCCAGAGGTTTAGACTAAGGTTGAGAAATTCAATTCAATTCAATTCAATTCAATTCAATTCAATTCAATAATCCTTTATTAATCCCAAAGGGAAACTAAATGTTGTTGTAACTCATATTATCCTTGTTTCTTTAAAGGGTCAATATCCTGTAAAATGAACCTTTTTTCATTTTTATATCATGTTCTAATGTTCTCCTCTCATCAAAAACATGTCCAGAGTCTTACTTTGACTCATTCATGCATGTTT
>JARVJO010000061.1:776006-786382 GCA_031762555.1 Cynodonichthys magdalenae
TCTGAAGGTGTCCTGCAGATTGTTCTCCATGAAGAGCTGGAACAGAGCCGCAGCACCACTGCAGCTCCTGAACCTGAACTTCTCATTTCAGGGGATTCAGTACCAATACAACCGTTTCCTGTTTGGCTACGCGCTGGCACCGCGCACCTTCTCCAAGTGCGTGGAGACGGATCTGCAACCTCTGCACTCAGCAGGAATGAGAATTGTGTTTCATTTGGACAATCTGCTTCTGCTGGCAGGAAGCAGCAACACAAACAAATAAACTGACAGCCCGCTTGGGTTTCTCTATAAATTGGGAAAAGAGCTCTATTGTTCAAGCTCAACACGTCACTTATCTGGGTGTGGACTCGGGTACCATGTCAGCACAGTTGTCACAGCCCAGGAAGAAAGAACTGATGACACTGCTAACGCACGTCAGACCCCACGCATCAGTAACAGCTCTGACTATCATGAATCTTTTGGGAATGATGTCTGCGGCTCATACAGTGGTACCTCTCAGGCTTTTACACATGAGGCGCCTGCAACGATGGTTTGCCCATTTGAAGATCGATCCCGTGCACTACAAAAAAAAAAGTTTTCCCTCCGTGGACACTTTATACAACAACACTGATCGTTGAGTGAAAAACAAACAATATCCAGCCATACTTACTGTTGTTTATATACTTATATGAGCTTTGGGAGGGTAGAGGGAAGTATTATAATTTTTTGTCCTGCAGCATCTTCAACCACCAACCTGCTGTCTCACATTGTATTGAAGCACATCGAACAGTTTAAATTCACACTCTTATTTTGAAGTGAACACGGATTCCTGTTCTTCGTCCTGTACCTAGAATGCATTGCTTCAGTTTAACAATAAACAGTTTAAAATTACTAATATATTGCATGCTTTCTTACTGAAGCCCTACCATAAACCTTAAGAAAATGACCAAAAACACCCCAACTTTTTTTATTTCACACCATGACTCAAAAGTTTGTTTCAACACATCACCTCCCCACACTGTGACAATGTGTTTATGCCACTAGTTTGCAGTATTGCACTAAAATCCATCCACCTATCCATTTTCTTCCACTTATATGGGATAGGGTCGCAGGGCCTAACCAAATAGTTCCTTTATCCCAGCCACTTAATTGGGCCAGCTCCTTTGGGGGAATCCCAAGGTGTTCCCAGGCCAGCTGAGAAACATAGTCCCTCCAGCGTGTCCTGGGTCTCCTTAAGTGGGACGTGCCCAGAACACCTCACCAGGGAGGCGTCCAGGAGGCATCCTAACCAGATGAACCACCTCAACTGGCTCCTCTCGAGTGGAGGAGCAGCAGCTCTACTCTGAGTCCGTCCTGGATGACCGAGCTTCTCCCCCTATCTCTAAGGGAGAGTTTAGACACCCTGTGGAGGAAAATCATTTTGGCTGCTTGTATCACTGATCTCGTTCTTTCAGTCAGTACCCTGTTTGTGACCATAGAAGAGGGTAGGAATGTAGGCCGACCGGTAAATTGAGAGCTTTGCACTTTTTTTGCACGTACCCCTGTTTATGGGGTATTTCTGTGGCAGAACGACTGTATTTTACCAAGTAACTACATAATAATTAGGGGACTTTGTGCCCCCATATTTTTTTCTGTTTCTGGGGTATTTCTGTGGCAGAATTTCAGGACCAAGTACAGGTCTGGCTTTGTTACTGCACCCTTTTGGGTCATGTTTTGTTTGGATAAAAACTTTTGTAAATATGGCATCATGATTATGATGAAACAGCAAAGAAAATGATAATTTTGAAAAAAAATTGCGTGGACAAGGCATACTCCGACAAAGAGAAAAATAAAGAAAACAAGATCCACTTCTAGTTTTTGGAAAAAGAGCCACTTCTAAATTTTACCAGCACTCACTTTATTGACATTTTCATAAAACAATGAACAAAACCTTGTTCTTCATTTTAGCATGAATCACTCAGGTTTGAAAGTTTATGTTTGGCTGTTTAAGCTAACCCATAAAGGAGTTGTTTGATGATGTTCAAAGGATCACAGTGCCATTTTTTAACAGTGTTGTGCATTGTGTGTAAACTAACAGAGGGCTTTGCTTCAAGATAGAAGATGAGAGGGTTGGGGCTGGGTGGGGGCTAAGCCAAGTCAGTTATGTTGCTGCAGGAACCAAATATTGCTTCATTTGCACACATTCAAAGAAAACCAGATACAGGAAAATAAAATACAACCCAAAAGGCCAGTGTGGGTGGAAATTACTGGAAACTTTGGATGACAATGCTGCTTTTTACAGTAAAATACCACACTTTTTAAATCACTGTAACCAAATAAGAGTGTTGTAGATATCCCAAGAAAATAAAAAACAAACTTTGACCACAAGCTACTTGGCCAGACTTTCAGTTAAACAGCTCAAATTAATCTGCCTTAACCCAAATAAACAAAATATTATGCAAGATAAAGGTAATAAGTGGCCAACAGATGAATTTGACTGGTAATGTCATTCAAACCTGCCAATATCTGTCCAAGTAAACTGAATTTGAAATTGTATGACTAAGAGGCCTCTTTAGATGTTTTATTGATGGAATAAACTTAATCAAACGGTTGTCTGGTATTGCCAAAACTGATAAACTCTGAAATGCACATTTTCCTTCAAATGCTCCAAATATGTCAGACTGAAAC
Organism: Cynodonichthys magdalenae; assembly: GCA_031762555.1. Classification (NCBI taxonomy): domain Eukaryota; kingdom Metazoa; phylum Chordata; class Actinopteri; order Cyprinodontiformes; family Rivulidae; genus Cynodonichthys; species Cynodonichthys magdalenae. The sequence continues at coordinate 778,653 of JARVJO010000061.1, forward strand.
ACGCAAGCAAACATTATGCAAAAACAAACTTTTAAAGCAATAGCAACTTAATCAAAATGGTAATGCTATTCTCAGCTGCATACGCTTTAACCCGCATACAGAAACAAATGTCCTGATTAAGATGTTATTTTCTTTCCAGTGAAGAAATTTATTTCAGTAATAATATTTGTGCATCTGTCTCTGCTTCTTCTCCTTAAATGAACATTACGTTTGTAAATATGTCTATGAGAGCAGTAGAGAAATTATGCCTTTGTCCCCTCATGCATTCAGCCTTTCCACTTTATAATTCTGTGGAAAGTAACCTCTGGTTTTCAATCAATACCACCTGTTCTGCTCTTCTTGTACCTCACCCCTAAATCTCCTAATTCAAATCATCATTTGCCCAATTGGTGGGCTTTTATCCCTGCCACTGCCTAGGCAGCTGGTATTAATGATGAGACAAAATTTGGGATGTAGTGGAACAGAGGGAAGTTTAGTGAGCCTAAACTCTTCCTCACACATGTAAGATCATAAAATGCCTGAGAAGCTGTGGGGTGCGGCTGCAGCTTTATCAGCCTCCTTGTCTTGAATGGCAGTTTTGTCAGACGTTGGATGAGAGTCAGCTCTGCTCAGTCAGGACAGCCATGCAGACAGACAGTAATGAATGTGGCAGACCACCCAGAGGTCTGTGGTTCACTGAGATGCTAGCTGCAGTCTGAAGACACTTTGGTTAATGTGAGATAAGCTTTTAGCTTCTGCTTTGGTAATGTTTATGAGAGAGCTTTGAGAAAACTAGGGTTCATCAATGACCTCCCATCCTAAGTATGTAATTTTACTTTAGAGAATTCTATTACTATTCTATTACTTCTATTACTTACTGTAATAGAAGATTAATTTGGTCAGTGAATATCCACTGCCTACAGGATGTGGATTCTCAGTTTTTTCTAGACTGTAAGATGCAGGATTTCACACTGTGAGGCAAGTAGCTTCCAAAGAGCTTTATGGAAGTTCCAGAGAAAAGAAAAGATGGAAAAAAAATGATTTTGGTCTTGACTCAGTCTGTGTGTATGTGTGATTATGTATTTTTACTAAAATATCTCATGAATCAGTCAATATTTAAAAAAAATAAAACCCGCAATAAGTACTCATTGGATAAGCATCTACAACTGATTATCTTTTGAAATAAGTCTGATTCAAAATGGCTACCAAAGCCAATTGACATTAAAAAGAACAAAAATATCATGGTCAGACTTACAGAAAATTAGATAAAAGTTGGAGTGGTAGTAGTCATGAATGATCCCCAACAAACATTCTGAGCACTAACAGTGGGCGAGATAAAAATACGTCATTAACTATTTGGAGTCAACTTCATTGGTCTGGTAGTAAATATTATATGAACCACAGAATCTATTTTAATGAAATTCCAGGAAATAATCATAGTACGTGTTACAACACAGTGATCTTCAGCTCTTATTGGAGCAGTACGCAACCAAGTGTGAAGTTTCTGGACTGGGGATCAGTACCTCCAAATCTGAGTGCACGGTCCTCATGCTCTCTCCTGGTGGGTGGTGAGTTTTTGCCTGAAGTGGAGGAGCTCAAAAATGAATTGGTGCAGACTCTGTACAGCTCTATCATGATGAAGAGGGAGATGATTTGTAAGACAAAATTCTCTGCTTACCAGTCACTCTATGTTCCTACCAACGCGTGACCAAAAACTTTGGGTAGTGACCAAAAGAACAAGATCATGGATACAGTTAAAATGATTCTTCTCCGCAGGGTGGCTGGACTCTCCCTTAGAGATAGAGTGAAAAGTTCAGTTATCTGGGAGAGACTCAGAAGGTCACAACAACTACAAAATACTCTTCCTTATATACAAGGTTGGACACACCCCTCCATATCTTTAGGACCTCCTTCACATTGCTACACCTGCCCGTACCCTCAGATCTTCTTCTTCCATTCATCTCACTGTTCCCCCTGCCCAACTTGTTACTATGGGGAGGAGAGCTATCAGCCACTCTGCCCCCCTAGCTCTGGAACTCACTGCCACATGATTCTCTGTAACACAGACTCATTGCCACATTTCAAATCCAAACTTAAAACTCATCTGTTTAAATTAGCTTATGTACTGTGATTGCAACTGTTTCTAACATTTGTACTTATTGTTACTGTGTATTTTAATTTTGTGTTAGTTTTTATGCCTAACTATGTAAGGTGACCTTAAGTTTCAAGAAAGGCACCCACAAATAAAATGCATTATTATAATTAATATTAAGAGCCGCTGCTCCTATACTGTACTTATATAGTTCCTTTCTATCCAACCAGGACACTCAAAGCTCTTCACTCTACAATCTGTGTCCTTATTCATCCATTCACACAGCCTCTATTAGGTCTCTACAAAGCTAACATGTACAATCATCTATGGAGACTAATCAGAGCCTCACATTCATTCTCAGTTGTTGCTCATTCTCCTTCCCTCCTCGGTTAGTATTTATTTGGTCTCAGTTTTCCACTACCTTGCTGGCTTATTGTATGGTTTCATCCATCTGTCTCGTGTCCTTGAGTTCCTCGTGCCTCCTAGTGTTTATGTTTATTTGCTGCCCCATCAGCTCTTTTGTTTTATTTTTAATAAATATTCTTGTTTTGAAAACTCTTACCTCCATCTGGATCTGGGTTCATTCCTGTGCACAACATGACAGCTAGTTGTATTTGCTCGGTTTTTGCAAAGGTTGGTTCTTCTCTTTTGTCTTTCTTTTACTTTTGACTTTAATTACTTTCACATTATTGTTAGCAGCCAAAACTGCTTGTAATTTTTTTTATGAAACCGCAAATTATCATTAAAAACAAACATTTAATTCTCCCTATTTCTGAATGTCTCAAAAAATTAAATTAAATAAAAAAAAAACACAGACTGATGTTGCTTTTATTTTGAAATGCAACCTGGAGCACTTTGTTTAGAGAAGTGGAAATAATGAATGAAGACATGGGGTCCAACACTGTCTGCGTCTTCATATAAACATATAATACCAGCAGCTAACATAACATGCTGACTGTTGCTATTCCCAAGTCTTCTAATTACCACAGTAACAACAGCAAGTTTGTGAAACTAAATATAATGAAAATAAATGTGAAAGTCCGATGCCAGGGTAAAATGTAAGCTAACAATATAAAGAAACGCTGAAGCAACCATCATCCAATCAGGCGGTGTGCTTGAGTAACGCCTATTTTTGTTTGTCCAATCAGGTGTGTCCCTTGAAAAAATTTGTCCAATCAGGTGTGTCTCTTGAGAACTGCCTACCTTTGGAAACACCTACTCGTCTGCAGAGACCCCTGGTTCTAACCTTTGGTAAAGATGCCTCGTGGACGCCTCCCTAGGGAGAAATATCCAATGATTTATTTTTTAAAAGTTTCATTCAAATTCATCCAGTGTTTCATGAGATAGCTTGCTAAAAGACAAAAAGTTTGAACACCAACAAATAATGCTTTTGTTATAGGAAAGATTTCACTGATACAATGAGTAGCACCTGAAGTAGGTGTTGTGAATGATTCTCAGCCACTTCCACACCAACTTTTAGCAAAATATCTGATAAACTTACTAAATTAAAGCCATTTATACGTTTCCTACACTCTAAAAATTAAATGTTATATTTACTTAACCATGTTATGTCAACTGATTCTGCTTATTTGAGTTGAGTAAATTCAAAGCAACATATCAGTTTTTTAACCAAAGAACATGCGTATGTTGGTTTGAATTTACTCAACTCAGTTAAGTGGAACACGTTGACATAACATGGTTAAGTAAATCCAACAATTCATTTTTAGAGTGTAGGTTCAGTTGGCTAGAATTGGATTGACTCCATAGGTTATTCAGCTGTAGAAGTATTATAATTATTTCCCAAAAGATTCACCTCCAGCATCTAGTTATTATTGTACTAGAGTTGTGATTTCTGGCCCGAGTCAAAATTATTTGCTTGATGGGTTCGGCTTCTAAATGAAAATGCATGACATAAAGTTGTGTTAATCTACTTGCTGTAAAAGAGGAGTAGGCAGTAACTTTACTTGTTGGATGAGGAAAGAAAGAAAACAGTGCCAAAATTAAGACTGTGAAAAGAAAGTAGCGCAGCCCGTGCAGTTGTTTAATGCACCGCCCACCCTGCTTTACTGTTAGAGGAGGATGCATGGCGGGTCTGTTGGTTCTGCTCAGGTGTGTGTGTCTCCATTTCAGTGTGTCCCTCACTCGGTGGGCATGATTAACGAGCAGACCGTCTGCAGCATCTTCAGCTGTTGTGTCAAAAAAAAAAGCCGTTGTGGTCTTACTGTTTGGACTTTACTTTTTATTTATTTATTTTTGGTCAGTGCTGTTTATAAGTGCTTGTGTAACTGTGGGCAGCCAGTTTGTTTGAAACCTCCCAGTTATCTGCTCAGCTTTGACTCCTTCCTCTCTCTTCAGGAAGTGTTCGCAAGTTCTGCCTTTCCCAAGATCACCAAAAAGGTTAGACCATTGTTTTATCACTGCTTTAAGCATGTTGTATCACGCCGCGCGCTCATATTCCAAAACAAAAGCAGCTCTTTTCTCTTGTAATGTGAATCGCTTTGTGTATCCTGGTTGGATAGAAAGGACATATATACTGTACAGTCCATTTACCATTCACCTTTCCTCTGTCAATCAGTCAAAGAGCTAATCCACGGGCGGCATCTTTCTGGCGTCAAAACTGAAAGTGTGCTTTAGTCTACTTGCTCCAAACCACCAGAGAAGAATTTCTGAAACAGCTCGGCTGTGCGTGGTTGGAATCATTGGAGACACATTCGGCCGAAGACGAACCGCATACAAGCGCATTGGTGGAGATGGGACTGGAGCTGGAAAGTAAACTAAAGCTAATAATTTGAGAACTCTACAAAGCCACATAAATAGTAAAGCTTAATAATATAACATGTCGGGTTTGCTTCGGGCCTTTTATTTGAGTGAATTTGTCGGGTCGGGCTCGGACATAACGTCGATGGACTCGGGCCGGGTCTGATCAGAGTTTTTAGGCCTGAATGAAACTCTACCCTGTACTTATTAGGCCCTACTTAATAGGAACTACATACCTTGGAGAGAAAAAAATGCACACAAAACAAAAACTCGAGTCTCAGGAGGTTAAAATACATCCCAATGTTCATGAGATGTTTTGCTTACAGACAGACAGTTGATTCCAAATTGTCAGTGACAAACTTTTAAAAAAATGTTTTATATGAGCTGTTTGTCCTCAGTTTATGTGCAGGGAATATGTAGTGTCTAATTGCTGGGTTGCAGATGACCTAGTATCGATGTCATGAAATGCAGAAACTTAGACGGGGGGCAGAAAGTAAAGCAACCTTGTTTCCTTCTGTTGATTTAGCCTCAAAATGCCTAAACTGTGCCATATTCGGTGGTTGCAGCTGCTCTAATTGAGAGATATACGTTTTTTTTTCGAGTTCCAAAAGTTGTGTGTTACAAGGGAGTTAATTAAAAAAACTTACAGAAGAAAGACGACAGAAGTGGATCAACAATCTACAGCTGAACGCAGGAGGTGCAGAAGCAAACAATGCCAGAGTTTGCAGCGACCACTTTCTAACAGGTATGGATCGAATTGTTTAAATCTTATTTTCAGATACTTTATTGAGCAGTTACTTGAATTTGGGTTTACAGAAGCTAAATAAATTATTTACAAGTAGATTCAAGCGCATAGAAATACCAGGGGTTAACTTGTTAGCGATAGCATTGTTATCATAGACTAATTACTTAAAATAGCACAAGTCACTCCTCACCCAGGCAGAAACAAGTTGACGGACTTTAAAGCTTCTTTGGATCCTAAACGTTTGACCCAACCTGAAACAAAAAAATTGTAGCTTCAAGGTTTTTGAAAGCTTTCATCTGGCTCATCATATAATACGAGGTCTGCAGCTCCAGGTAGTTTAAGTCAATCGCCTCGACGCAGGTAAATCCTCCAGATTATATGACAAGTCTTTTTTATTGAGACAATATGGATCATATCCTAAATGTATGCATCCAAGGATTACTTTCTGACAGTTTATTGTTTTCCAGTGATTTATGATATTTTGGTAACAAACAAACACACATGCACACACACACAGGTACATAGGCAAAAACATCACCCACAGCTGAAAATAAAAAATATGAAAATCCTTAACAATCAAAACTCTGATGTAATCTAAAGCAGACTCTCATTTTACCATCAATGCAGAATGTTTCTCCTTCTTCACTTTTTGGCCTGTGTGTTTGCTTGTTTTTGTGTGTAAATGAGGCAGAGGGAGATTGACAGGTGTCTGGATACCCAGGGCCCTCAGACAGCTGTGGAGGCACCACTGCAGGGCATTAGCACTGATAGAGGGCTGATTAGACAACATTAGAGGTGAAGGCGGGAGAGGGGTCACAGCTGTTGCTGCTAACTATTATTACCCACAAAGAAGCATCCAAAGGGAAGCTCTCAGCCGAGTGGGCTCACACACCTGTGGCCTCCTGCTGTGCTCACAGGAAGTGTAGATTTCCTGACACAGTCAGCACGGATCAGGAACATTAAATGATTTTCAACTTGGCTGTTAGTCAAAAACAACATGGAGTCAGAGGACATTATTGTCTTGCATTAATACTCCTGTGGTCTGATGGCAGGACTTGCACATGTAAGCAGACATCAGGGGCAAACTCAGAGCATTCTCTGGAGCTTTGCACATAGTAGTGGGGCATCTGGTGGGCTCATGGCATGCCATTGCTGTACATCAACACTAATGCACAGAAGAAGAAGAAAGAACGCAGCAGTAGCAGTTATTTAGGGGCAAGAGGGAAACAAATGATAAACAATGGCAGACAAACAATTAGTTGAATGTTACAATTACAGTAACAACTGCAGGCATTTCTTTAGATGTTTTGAGCTGAAAAAACAGAGCTGCATTTCTTGATTCGACATTTGTGTTTAAAAGCCTGCTGAAAACTAGAACACGTCTGTTTCCCCAGTAAAATGTTGTGTGAATTAAAATTGGCACTCGTCACATGGGGTTAGGCTTGTCTCATCCAGTCTGTGTCTTTGTCAGCTGTGATCTTCATTTTGAGAAGGCAAACAGCTGCTGTGATTAAATATAAATCACACTCAGCATTTCTCTAAACCCTGGAATAACTAATTTGGACTGGAACATAAAATATGCATGAGGGCAAATGTAATAATTTCATCCATCAAAGGAACTACTTAAACTCTTTAAACCAGAGTCCTGTATATACTCAGCAAAGATTGTTCCACCAGTGGCAGCCACAACGGTATTAACGTTAAAAAGCCACCAGGAAAACATCTACAGAGGCCTAATCTGTTGTTGTTAGCAAGCTACCTGTACTAATAAAACTTTTAGATGGATTAAAGCTTAAATTTGATAGTTTGAATATTCATTTACTGAACTAAAAGTGATATTTTTAAGGAAGCAATGATTAGTTTTACATTTGAGGGGCAGTGTCAAGATCACCAGAGGAACTACCATAATTTCCCGACTATGAGCCAACCTGAATATCCACAAGTTTCTGGAAAAGCGTATGGAGGCTGCCATGACTTGAATTGTCCTTGCCAGTGTTGCCAGGTGGGAAATGTTGAATTATCGTGTCAGCAGCTCAAAATTATCATATTTTGAGGAAAATTATCGTACAAACCCAGTTTGCATTTTAGAGAGGCTCAAAACTACAAATATGTCCTGCCTCAGCTCACAAGTGCTCTGTATTCGACAAACTGCATGTT
>JARVJO010000061.1:869465-882217 GCA_031762555.1 Cynodonichthys magdalenae
ACCATGGACTCAGATTTGGAGGTGCTGATCCTCATCCCAGCCGCTTCACACTCGGCTGCGAACCGCTCCAGTGAGAGTTGAAGATCCTGGCGCGATGACACCAACAGAACCACATCATCTGCAAACAACAGAGATGAAATCCTGAGGCCACCGAACTGGACTCCCTCCGTCCCCAGGCTGCACTGAGAAATTCTGTCCATGTAAGTTATGAACAGAATCAATGACAACGGGCAGCCCTGGCTGAGTCGAACTCTGACTCTAAAGGGGTCCGACTTACTACCGGCAATGCGAACCAAACTCTTGCACTGCTTGTATAGAGACTGAATGGACCCAAATCAGTCAGTTACTTGTCCTCATGACATTTAAGTTGCAAAAAAAAATCAGAATATTACCTATAATAAATAATATAAAATAAATATACTGTATGTGAATAGCTTCCAAAATAAAATAACTTTCTTGAAGCCAGATGTTTCTAATAATTTGGAAATAAAAAAATTAAAAATCTATTCAAAACTTTTTTCAGTCAGTTCTTTTCTTTTAGTTTTTTTAGCTTTTAGTTGAAGGGGAACACAAATTAGTGTGTCCAAAATGCAGCTGACAACAATAATTACATAACTTCAACATTTTTCTTTAGCCATGCCAATAGTTGTTTTTTTTAGCTGTTGTATTTGCAGAAGCTGTTAAATGTAGCTGTTGTTAAAATAAAAAAGCTGAGGACTGCCTGGAGGTCAGGCTTTTAATGCATCACAAAACTATTATAATACATATTGAAAAATCTAAATGCTAAGTAAAATTGCTAAATTTGTCAATCAAAGGAGTGATATCAATAAACATAAAAGTAATCAATGGTTAAAAAAAATGTACTCTGAGTTAAAATAGTTCTTAGAAAATGTTCTGTTGACAGTAAAATCTGTTAAAGTGGATGGTGTATGGTAGCAAATTGTCAAAAACTTCTATGGCAGATAAAATTACAGATTAAATATCAGTAGTGATTAAACCTCAAAACTTTTATTTTGGAAAGTCTGATTTTTGAGAACTGTTCAGATCTTCTGAAGAGTTTTTTTTAGAAACATTGGGAATAATTAAACTTGCACCTGTTAGCTCCTTGAACTGCTTCAGTTTGTAGAAATAAAATTAAACTTTGAGATTGACGAGCTAATGGCTTTTCAAAGTGGGTCCAAAACCAAAGTGGACTGCTGCTGCCCTAAACCAACTTTAATATTTCATAAAAATTTTCCCCTACCATTCATTTTCATTTTATGTTTATTCTGGTGGAAATATTCTGACATTCCTGGCAAAAGTAGTGCAGGCTGAATCAAACAATCTGAGTTCTGTGGTAACCATACATTTCCATGAAAATAAATGTATTATGAAAAACTTGACAATGAAGGTTTATAAACTAATGTTTACATAAATCACTTTGAGAATAGAGTTGTTTTAGGAAGCAGTAATCCACTTAACTAAACTCAACTATTGTCAACTAAGTAATCCAGTATGAATTAAACTCTATTTCTCTAAATTAAGGTCAATCAGAGAACTATCTACAACAGGTAAGATAGTTATTGTTCATCATCATTTCAAAGATTTTGACTTTTAAATATCTGAACAATCTCTTAAAGTCTGAGCCTGTTTTTCAAAGCCTTATTCAGTCTTACGAAATCTCTAATTTCCAGAAAGAAAGAGAATATATATTTTCTTTAGCCCAGTTTCTCAGCTTGCAGTCTACAAAGTGATAAAAAGTGGACTTCCTACTGCTTATCCCTCCTATGTAGGTCACATGGCTCAGCTCAGCTGCAGCCTTTAATTCATGAATTACTTGACAGACTCTTGCTGTCACAGCTCACTGCTGAGCCCACACAAGTCTGTCAATAACTCCTGAGTAATTCTAAAACTGCTGGAAACCACAGAATAATTTACTCACAAATGCTTTTCGTTCAATTCTTGACCACTGTCCAATGAAAAAGTAGGGTCCCTTTTTATTTTAATGACAGTGACATTACCATCTTTGTCGTCTCCTTGCGGCTCTTCTAACCTTAATATTAAATACTATATTCTAAATTCACAATACATTCGATCAGAAATCTAATCATGTTCTCAAACCAGTAATTATGAAATTACCAATAAAAATTATTCAGATTAAGTGTTTAGTCTACAACATATTGTTTATTTGTAAAATTGTCTCACAAAAATCACTCAAATTTCTTTTTCTTGACTTTTCAAACCTGAACTGGATTCAGTGTGAAGATAACTAAACTGTGTTTGTTTTATTGGTGACATTTTCTCCAGTGGTCAGTGAGTCCAGCTGCAGAGCTACATGACGAGGATCAGTGCTCCAAGGAAGAAATAAAAATAAATAAATAAATTAATAAAGTATTTGGTATTAGATTGCATTTTAAATTTATTCTGATGAACTTCAATTCATAACCTGGTACTCACTGATTTGTAGTAGCAATAAGTAATTATTTCCTAAAGCTTCAAAGAAATATTATAGTTTTACTTGAAGCTGTTTCCTTAGCAAACATCATGATTTCCATTCGCTGCCTGATAGTTAGAGGATTAGCTGTAACAAAGTTGACCAGCAGATGGTGATGTTGTTCTACTTTGTCCGTTCAAACAACTTCCATCCATTTGCTTCCTAAATTTGATTGTTCATGCACAAACCTATATATTAAGGTAATAAATTTGATTAATATGCTTCTTTTTATGACAAGCAATAAATAAATACATTTTTGTGTTCATTTTTGATGTGTTATATATTTTTTTCTTCACCCTCTTTTAGTATATTAATGTTGCACAAATGAGCAAAAACTCGTGTTGCAACAAAAACATCAACTTTCACTTTTGCATGTAGAATATCTGTGACACAATATTTAGCTATCCTTGGTTTACAGAGGTTGCTAAATTATTTTCCCTTTGTGATTTGAACACTATTTATAGGGACAATCTATCCTGTGATTTAGTTAAAGCTAAATAATATATGTTCAAGATGTATACAGGTGGCAGTACATTTGCAGGAATCCCAAACTTAGAGTTTACATTCACATTAAGAATGTGTTTCAAAATTAGATGTTTGTAACGTTAAACATAAAAAGAGGACAAGGTCTCTATGTGCTCAATTAAGAACAGGTACTCTGCCTCTGGTATTTGAAGTGGGAAGATTCAAAGAGATGCTAGAAGAAAAACGTTTATGTGGGGTTTTTTTAGCGTAAAGTGGTTGAGGATGAGTTTCATTTTATATTTCACTATTCTTTGTATTTTGATTTGAGAAATAACTTGTTTATCAAGATGCAACAAAAAAACCCTGATCTGTTCTGGCTGTAAGTGTTTGCAACATTTATTGAACAAACTTGGCAACAAAGACAGTTTTGTATCCTTGATAGTTTTCTTTTTTTTGTTATGGAATTTAATGTTTTGTAAATGTTTTATAATGTTTGGGAAAGCTTGTTTGGTAGCCTTCTTGACATCCTTTTAGATGTATATGAGGTATAATGTCTTGTAAGCCTGTAGGCTGGGCACCAAACCATGGTGCATGACACTTTAATAAATAAATCAAATTAAAAATTATGTAAGGAACTTCTAGTGAAGCTTGGATGCAGATCACAGAGAGTTAGGAAAACATTAAATGTTACAAAACCTTCTTTTTGTTAGAACAGAAGAACGTTTAATTTATGTTTTGTGGCACATTTGAACAGATGTTACCCATAAAAGGTGTCAAAGCTCAGGCTCTAAACTCTGGCTGGTCTCGATCGACCTGCTTTGTAATCAGTTTCTCTGCTGCTGACATTTATGGATTGATTTTATGGCCCCAGTGTGTTCATGAAGCTGTAAAGATGTAAGCACTTGTTGTACCATCCCAGCAGCTCGATGGCATCAGCTCTGCCTCCTGTTTAAAGTATCATCACTCAGCTGTTCACCTCCGCTGTGCTCCTGTGTGTGTAAATTAAATGTCAGTCTGTGCAAATGGCTGTTTATTTTGAGCTATTACCTCACACACTTGCTCACATCCACACATCCTGTTGGTTGATGCTCTCCGGCTGCCCCCCGTCCCCTCCCCCTCCTCCTCCTTATTCACAGCCAGCCACTCTGACTGGAGCCTCCCATCAGCCAATGGCAAGGCAGCATCCTGCCGTTGTCATCAGTCAGAGCTGCAGGAAGGGATTGGCTCGTGTGATCTGATCTCGGAAAGGCAGATGAAACGCCAGGTCTGCTCTGCCTCCAGGGAGAACCAGGCTTCCTGATGATGGGAACCGATACTTGCTCGACTTGTGGGCACTAACGTTCAGTTCCGCATCAGACAAACACAAAAGCTTCACATTTTTTTAGTGTTATTTTTTTAAATTAGCTTTCTTCATCTGTTGCTTTGGTGTGGATTCTTTCTGTCTACCTTCATGTGGAGAAACAGACTGCTGGTGGGTTCTGTCACTCCCCGGTCCTCTGCAGCCACCCTCTCTGGATCAGGATTTTGGTTCCTTTTGCACTGAAGAGACACTTTTTTTTTGGAACCTCAGTCCTCCATGTATGATAACCTGTACCTGCATGGCTTTGAAGACTCCGAGGCGGTGAGTGGACAGGCTTCTGGCACCTAGAACTCATGATGTTCTTGTGTTGTGAGTGGTTAGTCCTTTACAGCAACACCACAAAATAAGATGAGACTTCAGGGGGGCTGAGGAGGGGCTCTTCTTTGAGGACATAAGAGATGTTAAGAAGGGAGAATGTGTGTTTCTCAATTAGACTAATCAGCAGTTTTCTCTCTGATGCTGTCATCCAGATGACTTTTTCTCATTCTTTTGGAGGCATTTTCTGCATCTGAACTCTGGTGAAATGTTTAGCACTGTTTTTTTTTTACTGTATTATCTTTTGCTGTAAGGCATCTAATCTGTTTAATTTTTCACATCCAGTAATCAGGCATTCTTAGAAACAATGTTCAACACAGTATATTCATATTATAAGACCATCAGTGGAATATTGATGCACTGTTGCATCCAACTGTTGCATCCATTTTTAGTGCAGAAGAATGCCTGCAGTTTAGCATTTTTATCACATGCACCCAGCTGCTGTTTGGTCCAGAAATGCAAACATTGTTATTAAAGAAAAGGAGATGCATCCATAGGCTGAAAATGCTTCCAAGAAGCAGAAAAAGGCTTACAAAGGCAATAAATGTGGGAGCTGCTGACTGGAGGGGGGAATCCCACTGAGTCGTCTGTAATTGCATCTGACACACTGGCTGCTTCTTGAAGATTAAAAGTACACCGTTGTTGTTTTTCAGATTTTGAGTTTTTTTTTTTTTTTTTTGGACAAAGTGAGATGATCTGTCTGCAGAATTTGCTTCTGTCTGTTCTCATGCCGTGCGTCTGAGATTTGTTTTATTGCTCAGCAAGAAAGAAAAACAAAAAAAAGAAGCAAGTGGTGCCAAGTTACAGTGGGGAACAATCTGCTTTCAGGCTTGGTTTCCTTCAGTTCCTAGAGCCAGGGCACAGGTTGGGAAGAAGTTCAGCCTAGAAGGTCTAGTTCTGAAAGTGCCAATCGTCAACTGAGGCCAAGTTTTGGTGCAATCTGTTCAAAAGGACACAAGATGTTTTACAGATGTTTGAAACAGGAGCGTAACATCAGAGAATTGTGCTAAAGATGACACAGAAAGCAGCAGTGTTCCAGGTTTGCTTGGTTTTTTTTCATGACTGTAACTGAACATTTCCACCAGGACTGCTGAATAATCCAGAATTCACAAAGCTGGTGGTACTTCAGTGGTTCTATGAAAAACCTTTTGTATAAACAAACAGCCATCATTCGCTGAACTGTAACGTTAATACAAAGCAAACTCAATAATGAAAAAAGAAGAGTGGTTAAATAAAATTACAATCTTAGCTCTGAATGGAAATGACTTGAAACCAATTGGAGAATATTTTGAGAGCTCCTGAGGAAAAAGGAGTGGATGAAGGTTAATAAAAATGTGATAGTGGCTAATTAAGCAGCACCAGTAAAGTCTCTGTAAGACCTGAAAAAACACAACGTGTAAAAACAGCAAAATACATTATTCTCAAGTTATCTTAAATCTGTGTTCAGGAGTAGAGGAAGAGTCAGGACCTCTGTTCTCAGTAATGGTGATAATTATTAAGTTTATTTAATGATAAATTGTCTTTTGGTTTGTTATTTTGGGACATATCCTCAGTAGTGGACTTCAGGTTCATTGTGTGTTTTGGCCATTTCCACTTGACCCCCTCAGCTAAAGAAGACAAAGCTGAGGATGATTAGGTCTCTGTGTTCCTCAGCCAGCTGGATTTGTTAGGAAAAAAAGTGGGTTTATTTTCAGGTTAGATGATTGGTCAGTTTGCATGTTTCCATCAGACATAAAATTGTATCGATGCTTTTCATATTTCCCCTGATGGTGGATAATTTAATCTTAGAACTTTGACTTTTTGTTATTAGAGTTGGTTTTTCAAGTTCATACTCCTGCATGCTTAATGATTGTTTAACAAAACCCAGGAAAATGTTGTGTTCAATCATTTCTTTCTGTATTTGAATAACTGATGAAGCCGTACATTATTTAAATCCTCCTTGAAGTTTTAATAAGCTGGATGTGCATACATGCATGGCAAAATGTGCTGTTTGGGTCAACTTTCAGTTAATTGATAATCTGAGTGACAGGAGAGGTCAGGAAAAAAAAACTCAGGATGCAGGTAAAGATCCAAAAAGTAACAAAAAGCTTTATTAAGCAAACCAAAAAGGCTCAAAATAATCAGCTCAAAACATACAGAAAGCTCAAGAGAAAGACACGAAGACTCCACACAGGCTGGGGGGACACAGCACACTGATCCAGCAAACACGACACTGAATATAAAGGTGAACTTAATGAGACAACGAGAAACATCTGGAGAAGACACAAGAGGAAACAGGTGAGCGTGGGCGGGGCAGCAGGGCAGATAACACACAGGGAAAACACTGAAACACTAGAAAAAAACAATAGAAACACAGACCATGACACTGAGTGACATTTCTTTAATTATAGAAGGTCTAGGTGTCTATATATATTTTTTGGGGGGGGTTCTGCTTTTCATGTCTGCATCAGAGACAAACTGTTGTACAATCTATTTGAGCTGCTGCTCCATGTTTGGATCTGTACTGGCTGTTTTACAGGAGCCATCTCAGGGGTTTTTTTTTAAAGTGAGATTTCCAGGAGTGTCTGATTCACCAGGTAGGGAAATGAAGACATAATGATCTGCAGGCCCTCTTGTGTGACTCATTATCAGTTTCTGTGAATTATAATTAGATGTTGTCTCAAATACTGACCATAAAAACAACCAGCAGTTGTTATTTTATTATTTGTATTTAACCATATATGAGTTTTGGCATAGTTTTGAAATTTAAATTAAATTTAACTGATAGAAGGGAGAATAGTAAAAATAGACATACCAGAAACTATTGTCTAAAAATTTAAATTTGATCATGTTTTGTTGATGTTTGATCATCACTGTTATTAAATAAAACCAAAAGTTAAAGTTGAGTTTAACTTGTGGACCTTTCAGAGTTAATAATTTCATTACAAATCAGTTTTCTTCCTTCAGCTCACTCTAACGTTGTAAACCACCTACATAACAGCCCATAGACAAGACGTATGACTCATCTTTACAACAGCCATTATGTAAAAATAAAGAGCCAATTAAACCTTCTGCCCTCACTGATGGTGATTGTACTACAGCACATACAATATGATGAAGTGCTGATGGTGTGTTGTGAGTTAAAGTGTGATGTTTAAGTCAAACCTGGAGACACTTAATCTCCCCGACCACCAGTCTGCTGCTGGATGCACTGCAGAGAGAATCATTTTAGTCCTTTTAGCCTGTCTCTGATAGACAAAGAGGTCAGCAGAGGAAGAAAGAGTAAGCTTTGGCGTCTGAACAGATAAGGCTTGAGTGTGGAATGATAGACTCAAGACGGGCCACTTGACACACTCCGATAAAGATCCAGACATCTCTGTAACAGTGTGTGTTTGGTGTGGGTGCGAGGAGGGAGATGCTGGTTTGGGAGTGTTGTTTGAGTACACAGTAGTCATTTTGGGAATGTGTCACACACTTTGACTGACATTTTTGCTCTGATTCAAGCACTGATGGAATGTAAGGTGCTGAAAGTATACAGTAAAAGAATGTTACATTTTGTCTTTTTTATGTGTTTGAAATTATTTAATGCATCTGTATCTTTTGAATTTGGGTTCCGTGGAAAGATGATGAACAGTTAATATTTTACTTGTTGTAGATTCTGACCAGATAATCAAGCTAACAGTCTGAGTGCAGCCAAGGCCGAAGTAAAATGCTTCCATTGGAAAACATGCAAACACTGTTTTATAAACCTTTACATAGCTTCACAATACATGGTTATTCCTGCTGAAATATTATGATCATTATGATGCTACAGCTAGCTGCTGCTGCTGCCTCTACTTACAAGTAACCACAGTGTAAATAACAGTGTAATAACTGACAGTGGTGTAATGGTTTATAAAGAAACATTTGCATGAAGTTGGCAGTCTTTTGCTTTAGTTTTGTTGGAACCCTGACTAGCCATTAGCTCGTCATGAGATGTGAGCAATCGTTATTAAGCTTTCCACAAAACCTCACCTCAAAAGAAGCATCCTATCCTATATTAAAAATTACAAATAAACACGTGTCTTCTACATGTTTCCATAAAAGTATTATATTATTTTAAAATGAGTAAAATAAAGTGTGTGCTTCTCTAGCAGCCTGTGCTGTTAGTGGCTTTATTTTCCATCCTCTTCAGGTTTTCCCTCATAGATTTTGTTTTGTAATGAGGCTGTAAATAGCAGCTGTTTGCATCAAGAAACAACTCTTATGGCTCTAAATGGATCATTAGCCGAGATGCCTAGCAGCCCTGGTCAAAGCCATTAATCCTGGCTTTCCAGCCTGACAGGCTGATTCTAAGGACTAACTGCAGAACGGATCCTGTGGCATTTATTTTCATTAAATTATTAATAGGCCGCTGAAGTGATATTTCACCAAAGGCTTCCAACAAGGCTTTCACATTCACAACAAGAACTTGTGTTTGTCTGATGAAGTCAAATGTAGAAATATTTTGTCTTTTACTTTTTGGCTAAAGGACAAACGAGTGCTGGGTTACAGAGCGTTTGTGGGAAATGATTCCTAAAGGATGCTGATGTCAGTGGTGATAACTGAAGATGCAGTAACCACTTTCACTCTCATCAGCACCGTGTATTTCTTCTACCTGTACTAGTAAATAATGTTGAGTAGAAATTAGACTTGTCACAGTTTAAAGCTAATCTAGCTGTTCTCTGCCTGTGAAGAAAATGTTCAGTGTTTATGCTAATGCCAAAAATCATTCAGCTGTACTGTGAAGTACAGATTTTCTGTCACAAAGCAACAGCTCCTCAGTCAGTCACAGAGGTGTGACGGCTAACAGGACAAGAAATCCAGACTGCTACGTGAAAAAAAAATATTGTGGTTTGACTTCAAGTTAGGCCATATGTTTTACTACCACAGTATTTAGCCTTTTTTACTCTGAAATACCATCTCTGCTTGTGCCACTGATGAATTGTGCAGATTTTGAGGGCAGTAACACTAATAAATACATTTTACTCATTTATTTAATTCAATTCCCTTTCAAAGGCAGATGTGCACCTCAAACTGTGGTGTCAACAAACAAAAGAAACCCTGTTATATTAAAGTACAGTATTTTTTTGAGGTTAGGGCGTTAAATAAAAATGTACAATGTAAACAAAAACATAATAACTTTTAAATCTCATAAACTCATATTTTATCCACAATGGAACATAGTATATATTAAAAAATAATTCAATTCAGTTTATTTATATAGCGCCAAGTCGCAACAATTGTTGTCTCAGAGCTCTGTACACAAAAAACAATAAAAGCTAAAGAAGAAGAAGCCAGGATCCTAAGCAGCACAGTGGCGACAGTGGAGAGGAAAAACTCCCCCTTAACAGGAAGAAACCTCCAGCAGAACCAGAACCAGGCTCAGGACAAACCCTGCCTCGATCGGCTGGGTTTGGGGGACAGGAAAGAGACACAGACAAACACAGGACAAGTTATTGATAGAAGTGATTACAGCAAACATGTAGAGGAGAGAGACTAAAGACAGCAGCAGAGTGAGGACAATAACATATTGTTTGTATCCCAGTGAACTCTTCTCTTTGTACACAGGTGAGGATAAATGTCTGTAGCTTTTTTTACATCAAGAGAAGACAAGTTCAAGTAGGTTGTGTAGACAAGTCAACAAATTGACATTTAACAGTTAAAGCAGAAAAACAATATCCAAATATAAGACCCAACACAGCTCCCTCTCCCTCCCACCTCATCACACAAGTGTTTTTATCATAAACACAAAGAAAAGCTTGTATTTAAAGGTAATACCTGATTCCTAACAAACTGGACTTGAGTCTGGCTCTCCCACATGTCAACACAAGCAAGCAGCTACAGTCAAAGGTGAAATCCCCGCAGCCAAGACAGATGTGTGAGAAATCTGAGCAAATTACAGATCAGCACTTTTTAAAATGGGGGCTTTAGGAGCAGTCAGATCAAAACATTGTGATGATTGATGTATTTACTGCAGAGGCTCAAACACTGTGGGTTACCTCCCCTTCCTTAAGGGGGCTCCAATGATCTGCACGAGGCTTTCACTGCACGCAGGTTCTCAAAATTAGATTTTGTGCATCTACGAAATGATAACACATTTACCAACAAGGAGCCACAGCCCCTCAACACTGATTTGTGCCACAACGTAGAAGGTATTTACAACAGAAAATTCAGCTTAATTTTTGCAGATGAGTATTATGGTATGATGTGTTATCTTGGTCATGATTTTGAGCTTGTTCTTTTAGGTTAATTTAGTGGAAAACATGTTTTTTTTTTAAAGCATTAGTAGGGTTTTAGCCTATTATGATCTTCAAATCCAAGTGTCAAATTCAACTTAAGGTTTTGCATTATTTTTTAAGTCAATGGTAATCTTTTAATTTATGACCCAATATAACTAAACAAACACATTTAAAAGGTGAAGGATAATAATACTTGTCCTGCCACTGAGCTGTTGGTTTTGAGGAACAGTGACCCATTGAGCAATTTAGTTAAATAGCCCTTAATTAAATCTCAAAATAAGCTGCATTAAAGCCAGCATTGACCATAAACTTCATCTCCCATAATGCATGTTGATTATGCATTGGAATTCTCTGTCGAAAAGTGGGAGAATTCAGCATTCAAGACTTACCACAACACAAAACTCTCTTACTTTTATGTTTAATAGTGTTTCTGTGTTATTTATTTCACATTTAGTATGTCACATGTACACATGTTACTTCAGTGTTTATAAGAGGACGTGTTAAAACTATGTTTCTATGAAGGAAATACCACATAGAGCTCAGTTATTGTTTGTTATTGTGCTCAGCCGTAGCAATGAGACGAGGAACGTGACGTTTTCTGTGTAGTTGAGGTTAAACATGAAACGTTGAAATTAATTCCAATCGGCCCTTTGAGGGCCAACATAACGCTCATGTGGCCCTCAGTCAAAATGAATTTGACGCCCCTGTTCTAACCTATTAGAACAGGACCTGGGGTGTAATAACATGAACATGTTCAATATATTACTGCTCCTTTGTGCTGCCTTCATCTCACCTTCACTCTGAAACACTTTGTTTTTACATTCTGTCTTTGTATATGCCTTTCTGAGAGCCTATCATACATTGATTTGTCAAAAATGAATAGTGCGAGGTGATTGGAGACTCTTCTACATGCTTCCATCATGTAGAAGAATGGAAACGTAGGAAAGTTTTGCCCCCAGGCTGGTGTGCATCCACTGTGGCAGTTTATGTTTGCACATTTCCTCAGCTGGTTGTCCTGCTGTCTTTATAGTTCCCACTCTCCTTCTCTTCCATGAATAAATAGGTGGGCGTATTTACTGCTTCTTTCACACAACAGCCACTCAGGCATAGATAACAAGGATCCAGGGAGCGGGTGAGTTAGGAAGGAGATGACTTCGCTGAAAGTGATAATATGAGACTGATTTCCAGCCTGAGGTGGTGGGGCTATCCCACCACTTTTCAAACCACATAATGACACCAGATCTCTGCTGAACAACACACACAACACTCTCCACCTATATTACTCCAGGTAGGGAGATATCATCTCTCTAAGTTTACGGCTTTAAAGATGAGCACTGAAGGTATGACCACTGGTGGAAAAATATCGCCCCACAAAACACTTAATTTATTCTTTAGGCATTCCCCACCTGCTATACAAGAATAATTTGTCTATTTTAATCTTCAAGGGACAGAAAGAAAAAATATAACATTTGATTACCAATTACACATAAATAACAATAAAAAAATCTGGTCATTGTTAGTTGTGGAGAAAAGATGTCAAGGTGAAAGAGGAAGTGGAAACGGCAAAATGTGTTAGATTTCTTTAACAGTTAAGTTCAGAGTAAACATACTTTAACCAGGTTTCAGTGCTCTGTGATGTGGTGAGCACAGCTCTCTGGTTGTCTTTACTGGATTTACTCTTTTTTTAAATTAAACAAAAGTTCAATCCCACTCCCCTTCTCTGTCATGCTGTAAATTACAAAAACAAAAATGGTTATGTTTTCAAAAGCTTTTATTTAAAAACTCATTTTAAAACTTTTTACTTTTAAAAATTTTAACTTCTAAGTAGAGCTGGGCGATATACCGAAAATTTACCGATACCGAAATTTGTGAAAATTACCGACGTTATTTTGCCCATGTC
>JARVJO010000061.1:883768-898407 GCA_031762555.1 Cynodonichthys magdalenae
CCCATTGAAAACCTGTGGGATCAGCTGAGTCGCCTTGTAGAGGCTCAAAACTCTGCACCCCAGAACCTGAATGACCTTAGGGCTGCCCTTCAAGAAGAGTGGGATACCATGCCTCAGCAGACAATAAGTCGACTTGTGAACAGCATGAGAGGTTGTTGTCAAGCTGTAATTGATGCTCAAGGGCACATGAGTTATTGAGACTTTGACATTTTATGATGTGGTGTACCCACCATTGTTGTTAACTTTTGTTTAAATACATTGTTTGAGATGAGGAAATCACCAGTGCATCCTTCTACTTAAATGTCCTACTTTCATGATATGATATCACTGTAGCGAATAAGATAAAGATGTTTACAGTGGGGCAGGTTACCTACAGCTCTGAGCTGAAAGTGAGTGTTTTGGAAGGTTAGTTTAATGAATTTTTTATTTATCGATTCAAGGCTTAGTGTTGAATTTGTTTCTAAGAAGATCTTAGAGAAAACCCTTCCAAATGTATTTTACCTCAAATTTAACATATTAAAAAAAACAACAACAATAAAACAAGTTTTTTTGTTGTATCCACAGAAATAAAAACGGTTGTTTTGAAACTTTTCTCTCAGCGGTTTCATCTTTAATCTGTCAGCTTTTGATCTTGTATGAAAAAATAACACAAATACACACAATCTTGCGATGCAGCAACACCAACAAAACAACACACACTCCTCATTGTGTTTTAAGAAACAGGCTCATGTCAGGTGCTACATCTGTTGGCATTATTTTGCATTTAAATTCAAGTTTTAGAGTAATTTGCTTTACTCGTATATATTATTTCAACCTGTAGCTGTTTATTATTGTCTATACTTTTATTCCTTTCTGTTAATAAGTTGTTTTCTTTATGCTGGTGCAGATTCTCAGTCAGGACATGATAAACAAACAAAAAAGGTTAAAAAAAAAGCTTTAAAAAAAAGCTAACACTGGATTTCTATTCTGTTTTGCTTCAGGAGACTTTATCTGTTCAAAAAATGTTCAGCAACTCCACACATCCAGACGTTTTTTTTAATTGATAAAGCTTTCTGGATGGGAAGCAAAACATTTTCAGCCACAGAAAAGCAATCCAGGTTTTTGTTCTTTTTCAACCTTTTTTAGACTGAAGTTGTTCACTTGTTTTCCAGGGCTCAGCTGATTCCTACACAAGCCGACCGTCTGACTCGGATGTTTCCCTGGAGGAGGAGAAGGAGGGCGGCCGGCAGGAGAGGGAGCAGCAGGCCACGGTTCAGCTCGAGAGGGCAAAGGTCCATACTAAACTGCACATCTCATCCACACCAAGGACACAAAATCTATGCTCACAAGCAGAATAAAAAGAGGAATCACATTTGTTGACGAGTGTTTCACAGCTTCACTCAAAAAACAGATGTGTTGGATTTACTTAACTAATTTATGCCAACAATTTCCACTCAGCTGAGTTGATTAAAGGTAAAGAAACATTCTAATTTTCTTTAAAAATGTTAACATAACTTGGTTAAATTAATCCAACAATATGATTTTTGAGTGTACATGCTTTTTACACAGTCTTTAAAAGTTTAAAAAACAATCTACATTTGTTTTTATTGTTTTTTTAGGTAGTTCAGTGTTACAGAAAATAGAAAATATATGAGATTTAAAAATTAAATCCCTCAAATATGCAAAGTTTTTTTCAAATTATACAAACTCCAATTAACTCAGTTTCAGCAAATCACATGGCAGTTTTATATAAATGTTAAACACTTAACACAACTGGACAATTTTAAAATAAAATGCTACAGAAATGCAGACGATTTGTCGTATGCTGCATATATATGAAACCTGATTCAACATTGTGTTTTATTTTATAAAACATCAGGATTAATTAAAGAAAACTTGAACATGGTAATTGTTAAGAGGCCCAGAGGTGGAAACTTGAAAAAGTACACTTTTACTTTTGATGGCGACCACAATTATGTTAAACAAACATCAAATGAAAAGATGAAGGAAAGGTGAACCCTCAGCTGATCATATTATCAAGAACCAATCACTCCATTCCAAGATGGGCTCATTGTGCTCCTAAGCAGGTCAGTCTGTGTTCACCAGGTCTATTATTCCTGTGTACATATTTTAGTGTCAGTTTCAGCAAATAAAAGAAAACTCATAATGAAGATAACAAGTTGGTCCAGATGAATGTAGAGACTGAAAGGAAGCGAATCAGTTTGACTTTTTGTGCTTCAAGTATACCTTTGTTACAACCAGGGAAAGACAATGTCTGTAATATTATCTTGAATGTATATTTATAAACCAGGCATTTGAAAAGACAAAATTGGGTTGCCACGTCAATATCCAAGATCACCATCACCAGATTTATATGTAAACCGGCCACCTCAAACATTTGGGGAATCTATGCTTTTTAATTTTTATATTGCTTAAAAAAGGAGAGCCAAACCTACCACTGGCCACCCCCTGGCTCCACCATTGTACCTGCTGATGGATAAAATGGCTCCCTCCACTCACCAGGATCCATCACTTTGCACAGCCTCAGTCAAGCAAAAACAAAAAACTACCTCTGTTCCCTTTACACACTGTAACACCTACCTGTATTTTGCACCAAAACATTAGCATTTATTAGGATTGTTAATATTAACATTCCTTTTTTTAATTTTAGTCTCGAAAACTACAAACATCTACTAATCAAATACTGCTTGTTTGTTATGGTAAATTGATTCTTGATGATTAGACTGGGTTAAAGAGTTAGGAGCAAACCTTGGACCTCACCGATATGACTGGATCAATGACAGAAGAAGTTACTGGTTAATTTTTGATGGATAATGGATATTGATCAAAGGGGTCTGGTAAACCTGTATCACATTTAAAATTAGCATCAGATTTAAAATATAAAAAAGTATTTTATAGCATTGTAATTGATTCACATCCAATAATAAAATGATCTATTTGTACTACTTTTACATATGTTAGGTAATACATTTTTTATCATCTTTACAAGGTTATTAGCATATGAAAACACACTGATCCTTTTCTAAAGCAGTTATACAGACAGTTAAACAAGTCATTGTAAGTAAGAATAGAAAAATCTATGTAATTTTTTAGAGCCTTTTGGTCTTGGACTGAGACCCTGCCGTGCGCAGAGGATCTGGTACGATCAGTGTCGCTGCTGTCTTGTTACCACCGTTGTCAGGATGCCTGAAATAGCTTTTTTTCAGCAGCGCCCACTCCTCACTGCGGGGCAGGGTTGCTGCATGTGTGATGCTGCAGATGGATGAGCACACTGATGGTGGAAAAAAAAAAAACCTCTGCAGAGAGGGAGCAGGCTGTGTTTCTGTTCATGTCTTGGTGCTTTCTCATTCATATTTCAAAATGTTCATATTAAAAAGTTTCAGTGTTGAAAACTGTTCCTTTATGATATACATCCATTTAGCTGCAAAGATGACAGTTTTCTTCCATCTGTGTTGCAGAGTAAAGCTGTTGCGTTTGCTGTGAGGACCAACGTCAGTTACTGCGGTGCGTTGGATGAGGATGTTCCTGTGCCCGGCACGGCTGTCTCTTTTGATGCCAAAGACTTCCTTCACATCAAAGAGGTGCCGTTCTCTTGCAGTTTGGTAATGCTAGGCTGTGGCCCTTTATGGACGACTGAATTTAGTCCACTCTGTATAATTTTCCACAACAGGAAAATATAACGTTTAACCCAATCACATGTAAACATGTACAAGAGATATTTCAGTCCACAGAGCAAAATTTAAAGTAGCTTTAAAATGTGCAAATCTGATTGATCTTTTACATAGAACTCGTATACTAAAATATTCTTTTTTTTTTTTTTGAAAAATTTATTCATTTCATTTAAAAAAACAAAAAACAAAACATATTTCATACAACAAAACAATACAAATCAAATAAAATGAAAGGTAGCAAAGGTAGCGTAATATTCTTTTTTTTTTTTTGAAAAATTTATTCATTTCATTTAAAAAAAACAAAAAACAAAACATATTTCATACAACAAAACAATACAAATCAAATAAAATGAAAGGTAGCAGAAGAAGAAAAAAATCTTATAATATCTGCCCCTATTTTCAATAAATTTTAACAAAAATAATCAAATAATAAAACAAAACAAAAAAATTCAACTACTCAAACCGTAACTCTTACAATACAAATTAAACAATTACATATTTGTTTAACAATTTAACTTTGATCCTTTTTTTAAACAAATTTATTGAATCAATACTTTTATAATCCTTTTCTAAATTATTCCATAGTCTAATTCCTTTGACCGAAGTGCTTCTGTCCTTCAAATTTGTTTGGATTTTTGGCTTTACAAATATTTCCAGTTCTCTTTGATGATAACAGAATGTGTTTTTTTATTAAGTTCACAAAGCAAATAGTCACTTCTCCATTTAGGCTTCCCTTTTGCCCTGGATGACAGCCCTGGTTTAGTCAGAACGTGTGGGGGGGGGTGTCTTTGCAGGGTCTTGGCAAGGTCTTCAGACACGTATTTAGGAACATAGTAGGCATGGTCAAGCACGGTAGGTTTGAGCATGTACGCAACTTCTGTAGGGAGGCTGTGGTGGTTTATTATCATAGTGGCAGCTCACCAAGTTCCTGGGTTCTGGTGGCATCCATGATGTGAAGTTCACACAAACTTGATCATCCAGAATTAGCCTAACTCGGCCTAATTATGTCCACACCATGCTGGCAGCGCTCCAAGCTAAGTTATTGCAAAATTCTTTGAGGCAGAGCTGCATCACGTCCCCAAGCTGCTCTAGCTGCAACCATTCATGCTAATATGGTATGCTTTGCTCGGCCGTCTTTCATTCGGGTCTTGAATGCAAAACAAGAAGCGGTTTGTTTTTCACCATGGTTAGGCCATCTGTCTAGCACTGTGGCGTAAGGTCGATGATTTGGGCTGGTTCAGCAGCCTCTGGACCTGTACACCTTGATCAAAATATTCTAGAATTGAATGTGAGGGCAGCTGTCTGACAGCTGAGCCTTGGGCCGAACCAATGACCCCAAATACAGCAACAAATCCACAATAGAATGGCTGAAAAAGAACTCAAAGTGTTGCAATGACCCAGTCAAAGTTCAGCCTGATTAAAACGCCTGAAGCAGCACCTTTTGTGTAGAAACAAAAGTCTGCAAACCTGAATGAACTCGTAAAACATTGAATATGACACTTTCAAGTTGTTACCACTAAAGGTGGTTCTTTAATTTGTTGAAACATGGGCTGGATTTTATGGTTTTTGACACAGTTTTTAGTTTTTATATTCGTTTCTGTTTGGTAAATGATGACATTGTAGAATTTGATGTGTGTTTTGGCAGAACAAAAGATCTTTGGAACCTGCCACATCATTTTCATTATGTTCTGAAACCTAAAAGCCTGCAGTCGACAGAGGTGTAGTGTCTACAGCTGTAGGTCTTGTAGGTTACAGAGAACATAGCAGGGACTTCATCCACTGTGAAAGAGGCCTAAATAACCATGTTAGCTACAAAAAAACTCAACCTTCTGTGAGAAATTCATATCATCATTTTGTGTCTTCACTCATAATATAATCCTCACCAAAAATTTGAGTTTGCCCTTTTAGTTGGGAATAAATTCAGTGGAGTTTCATAAATTTTGACTTCAAGGCTGTCAATTTGCACTTAATAATAATTCAGAATCTAGAGATACTCTTTGTTTTCTCTATTTAGATGAATGTGTTTTTTTTTGGCTTGAGCCGTCCATCCACGGTGTTTATGAAGACCGTGTTAAACCTTTATCTCATCATTTCACAGAAGTACAGCAATGACTGGTGGATCGGCCGCCTAGTGAAAGAGGGCTGTGACATTGGCTTCATCCCGAGCCCGCTGAAGCTGGAAAACATTCGACTTCAACAGGAGCAGAAGAGAGGACGCTTTCACGGGTGAGCAGAGCAGAACGGCTGAACGCGAGCTGATTGAACGGCTGTGTCAGAAGAAGCAGATCAAAAGGTTAGAGAGAGTTGGAGGGTTTATATTTGTGTTTAGTGAAACACTTTGAGGAAGAGAGGTGCTGGCTGCCGAGCCCGGAGATGAGCAAGAAATCTGTGGATGACATCCAAAGTTGTGCTCCTGCCTTTCTGAGGTACCTGGACTGCAGCCACAGCAAAATTTTCCATCAGATGGAGCTGCTGGGTTCTGGCCGGCAAGGTGATTAGTGATGCTAAAACAATGCTGTGAGATAGAAGACTTGACACCTTGTTTTGCTAAAACGGGTGGTTTAATAAAAGGATAAGGAAAAGCGTTTATGTCTACAGCCTCAGCATCTTAAAGAGTAGCTCATTATCTTCTTCTCTATACACAAATAACTAAGAAATGACCTGTTTTGTTCTGTTATTTAGTTCAAAGAAATGATATAAACAAACAGCCTATTTTGGTTTAGCAAGTTGTTTTTCGTAATTCCTAAAATGACTTGCTTTTCAATGATCAGGTGGTGGTTTTGTGTTTTCCATTATTTTACCATTTTTGTCTTTGGTTGTCTGTCCTTGATGCAGCAGTAAATCCAGTGCCAACTCATCCTCTAGTCTGGGAGAAATGGTGTCCGGCACATTTAAACCAAACCCAAACTCTGCAGGTCAGCCACACAGTTACACCTGAAACACTGAAATCATTTCACAAATCTGCAATTTCATCTCTTTGCCTTTATTTGATAATGTTCTGGTTTGTCTAATATATACAGTTAAAACTTGCTGTCTTTTTGCACTTACTTACATTTTCTTTTTTTTTCCAGGAAAACAGAAGCAGAAAGTGGTGAGTGTGTCATGTGTCTTGCCTTGGTTAGTGTTTTATGGTTCTTTGCACGTAATATTTTCTGTTTTGTTGCGTTCTTGTGTTTTATTTTCTTATTTCCTGTCTAGTCTCCTTGTGTTTCCTGGGACATTTCCTCCACTTTATTCTCAGTCAGCTTTTTACAGCCTACCACTCACACCTGTCCATAGTCTGTAATCACACAGATGCTTCCACTCCACAGTCATCCTCTGTTATATTTAAGCATTACTTTTTTCTTCATTGCCCAGTGGATCATTGCCCAACGTCATGCTTCAAGTCTTATTTGCCTGTTTTTTTTTTTTTCGTTTTCATTTTTTCTTCTCTCCTACTTTCTCTCCGTCCTTATTTTTTTTAGTCCTTTGCTGTCCTGTCAGCGTTGTCTTTTGTTATTTAATAAACCAGTTTTTGTTTTTACCTTCAAGCCCTCATGTTTGCCTGCTTTTTGTTCCACCATACTACAATCCTCAGAGTGTGATGAATTGTAATGTTTTTAAACTATTACAACTTTTCCATACATGACTCTGCTTTCATTCGTCAAACTTAAAAGTGTAGTTACTTAAAGGACATTTATGTAATTCACAAAAAGTTGAATTATTTAAAAAGCTGAATAATAAAAAATGTAATGGGTCAAAACACCAACTGTTTAAATATTTGTTTACTTTTTCTCTATTATGAAAAACCACTAAAATGAATTAGTTTTACAATTTGCAAAACTACTTTATCACATTTTCTTCTTCTCATATTCTTATGGCATCGTGTACTTGTACTGTGCCATCTTAGTACAAATACTAGGATCTGGAGTTCACAATCAAACAAATATGTTAATGCCTCATTTGTCAGAAGGCGTACATGCTGTTGGTTTTTTTTTACCATATTTTACTAATCACTGTGGCAGAAGGTGAGCAGAGAAAGACACCATCTTGCATCACTTTACATAAAATTAAAGCCAGAACGTCTGGTTCAGACAACACAGAGGAAGAGTTTGTTTCAAACCAGCTGTGTTAAAGCTTTGTGCTCGTGGTGATTCGCTCAGCAGCACTGAAGAGTGCAAAATACCTACAAGGGCTCGACTATGGAAAGCCAAAAGGTCATAATTTGTGTACTTTGAAGTGCCTCCTAGTGTTGATTAAATGTTAAATACATAACCCAGTGTTTAATAAGATGTGTATGAGCGGAACATTTAGCACTCATTACTGAGAAGCTAAGTGTGACTTTTTAACATTTTATTTATTTTGTATTTACATAATTAAAAATGTTAGATTATGTATTACTTTTTATTTTCATCAAATTTTGACAAATGTATCAAAACAAACATTTAATTGTAATGTTTTTCTAACAATCCACAGTATTCTTGAATTTGCGCCACTACCCATGATTCATAGTGGAAGTCGGTTCTATATTTCCGCTTGCGCTGTTGTTTACAATTACGGGGATACACCATCGTGGTTTATCAAAGTACTTTTTACTGTAGTTTCTTTTACCTAGTGTAAATGGCAACACATCAGATATGTGTATACTGTAAGGATGTTTCGAAAAGCGGCGAGGACAATTCTTTAACAGTGGCTCACCCGTCACAGCTCACAGACTGGATAGATGACAGGAAGCTCGATGTTAGCTACTACTGACATCAACTACCTTGTCTTTCCCGAAGACACACACAAATACAAAATCATCAATGTCAATAGTTCTGGAAGTAAAATGTTCCTAAGACCCCCATAATTGTAATAATTTTATGAAAGTATTGTGATT
Organism: Cynodonichthys magdalenae; assembly: GCA_031762555.1. Taxonomy (NCBI): domain Eukaryota; kingdom Metazoa; phylum Chordata; class Actinopteri; order Cyprinodontiformes; family Rivulidae; genus Cynodonichthys; species Cynodonichthys magdalenae. The sequence continues at coordinate 892,298 of JARVJO010000061.1, forward strand.
GGCCTTCTCCACCTATTCTAAACATAAAAATCACTGGATGCTAGGTTTGCATGTAATCTTTAGAGTTTAACTGGAGGGCTTCATACAGCTGGGGGCTAAGCTCTTCGTCTTGCCATGTAGACAAAATATTTTAGCATGTATTTGGGAAGAGGATTGTTTGATAATCCCAGCTTACTCAACATTGGGACAGTTAAATTAAGCCATTTATATCGTTTTACCATCATGTGGCTACTAACCATAGGCTTAATATTTCTTTAAAACTGAGACATAGCTGCTAATAACATGCTAACAATCAGGCTAATACTACAGCTAGCGCTGATGCTAACACCACCGTAGGCTTTAATTTAGTAAAAGCAAAAAACTGCATGATTAAATAGTGAAAAGGGGATAAACCACATTTACAATTTCACTCACCAGCACAGATTCAGGGTTTTAGTTGATATTGCTGGAAGCTGTCTGGCTCACAGTGGTCCGGACATGCCCCCTTGGTGGCCAGTCTTAGCCCAGATAGAGCTCTGGATTGGGGTGTATATCCTTAGGCTTTTTGGCAATAAAATAAAAAGAGCAAACAAACTCTCTTCGGTGGGTCTTGAGTTTTAAATCTGCCAGCCACGATAGTTTATGATCCTCCTTCGTTGGCATAAAGTACAGTGCGTAGGGCGCTGGGCATGGACATGCCTTTCCCACTTCTTCTTGTTCCAGGCAAAATGTTTCTAAAGCATTTCTCAGTTTTCTTGAAATTTGTGGCAGCCGACAAAAACACAAATTGAACCCAAACTCGTCACTGAACTGCTTAAGCTGCCAGTTAAAGCAAAAACTAACTGTTTTTTCTCTGAATGAATGAACTTCTGGTTCTCGCTTTGCGTACCGGACATGGGAAACTGGGGGGCGGAGGTAGTGGTCTGTCATTGCAGCCTACATACACTTTTACAGAAACCTGTGAATAAGGAGGTAGAGCTATCTCCTTATCTACAGGTTTGCTATAAACTCCTGCACTGAAAGCTCATTCAGTGCAGGAGTTTATAACAAAAAGTAAAAAATACCCTCTAACTTGTGGCAGAGATGCATTTATATGAAGCATTTTGCATTTCCTTTATGCATTTATAGAGGATAATAACTTGACTGTGACTGTGCGCTCCTACCCCTACAGGCTGAGCATGTTCCTCCATATGATGTGGTTCCCTCTATGAGACCGGTCGTCCTGGTGGGACCGTCCCTGAAAGGTTACGAGGTAGGACCCTCTGCAGTCCCTCAGTTTTTCTGACTCATCTGAGCTTTCTTGTGTTGTCTTACTCAGCCAGTTTTCCATAACGAATAACTTTGTTTCAGAAAATAGCAGGCATGCAGAGGACTTTTCTTCATCAGTGTTTACAGACACAACAATAAAAATTCTAAAAGCATGCCCATTGGTAATCATTTAGAAATGCTGCTTAAACTGTGAAGGAGGCGGCAGAGCTGAAGTCAGTTGTCATAAAATGATGCTCCTCGCCTCCCTTTCTGGTGTTGTTATGGCAACAGGCTTCTTGGTAAATCACATAAAATGAAAAAATGGAGCAAGATTTGAAATTAGAAACAATAATGTGCCGCATGTTACAGGATGTGAAATGAGTTAAGCCAGTGTTTACCTTTTTAGAAAAATTGTAATGTTTTTTTTAATCTGGGCACTTTTCTTTGGTTTATTCCTTTGAGAAGAACTGGTTTGAATATGTTTGTGTACAGTTTAAATACGTCATTACCAAATTTGCAACACCAGGGCTCATTTCTGGTGTGGATGAAGCAGGTGACAGGGTGATGCAGTGATTATAATTTGATTGTCAACACAACAAAAACTATGGAGGTTATTGTGGACTGTAGGAGACAGAAATCCAACGTCGGTCCACTCCACAAATGCTGGGACTGTGCGGAGAGGGTCTCTGTCTGTTGTTTCCTGGGTGTCCACATGACAGATGATCAGACCATGAGTGTCAACACAGCTGAACTGGTGAAGAAGCCCAGCAGAGACTTTATTTCCCGAGAGTTCTCAGGAAAAAACATCCCCCAAAACTGCTGATGACCTCACTGCTTGGGAGCATGGTTCTCCAGGTGCACAGTGGCGCAGAAGAAAGTGCTCCAGTGAGTCATAAAGGATGCAGGTTGCCCTCTCTCCTCACTGGAAGACATTCAACGTTCCTGCTGCAACAAGAGAGCTGAAAGGATTTCATATGATCCATCACATCCTGGTTACAAACCGTTTGAGCTGCTGCTGTTAGGCAGACGTTACAAGACATGTCAGGCCAGAACTAACGGGGTCCAGACGTTACCACCTCACAGGTATCTTCCTTTAAATGCTGCCAAACAGTGATTAAGAGTCCAGCAACTCTTCAACTAAAGGAACAGGCAGTGACTGAGGAATATCTTTTTTTCTTCTACTTTTTTCCATTGTTTCAACCTATTTATTGGTTATCGCCTTTCTTTCCGATCTGTATGACTCTTCCTGACACTTAGAAAGGTGGTCTAATAGTCAAAGACTCCTGGGTGGAGAGAGCACAGACATTGTTAACGGTTGTTAACATTGAAGACAGTCACAATAATATAATTTTGTATGTAGATAACATAACTAACATACTAAGTAGCAAGGTTTTTTTGTTTTTTGTTAACATAGATATTTATCAGAACAAAGTCTAGATGTGATGTAACATCTACTGATAATATTGTGATTTCATTATGTAAATATGTTTAAACCGCATTAACATGCATACTTTATTATAAATAAGTATGCACTTTTGCTTCAGAGCTAGAAAGTTACCAGTTTGACTCCTAGTTTGGTCCTTTCTGTGTGGCGTTCCTGATTTATGCCTCAACTTTTGCCCAATGGCTGCTGGAGATGAGCACCAGCTCCATGTAAACCTAAAAAGGATCAAGCAGGTAAAGAAAACAGATGGCTTGATAGATGTCCATGGCATATCAGTATTAGAATACACTGAATTAAACAACAAGAATTCAAACATTTGTATCTGTCTAACTTGTGTGAAGAAAGTGTGATTTAGTACAGAGAAACACAAAGAGGTGCAGGTTTGGTGTGTCCTCACATTTGTTGGTCTTTGGTCAAACACCTCAGATTTATTTGCCTTGACTGTCTAAGGAGAGTTTTATTTTTACAATTACTTTAAATAAGCAGTAAATCAAAGATAAATCATGTGTTCAAAACTCAGCCTTTTTATTAGTTACTTTATATTGATAAAACATAAAAGCCAATTAATTTTATAATTAAAGCTGAAGGTTAATATCACTCTTCTTTCCTCTTTTTTCACCCTCTGCAATTTTATCCGATGGTGAGAAATAAAAGACTTGTAGTCAGTAGTTTTAGGTATTAGAGTAAGTCTTTAGCCTATAGCAGGGCTATTCAACTGGCGGCCCGCGAGCCACATCTGGCCCGCGAGTGACCAAAGTTTGGCCCGCCAATTGGTTCATTCATCTCTTAAGGCCAAACCCCCGCTTTTCTACTTTAATTACTGTAAGTTCTTTTAAGTTAAACAGACATGTTTGGTATCGACAGAAACGTCAGAATCTTGTCTAAAAGCTGGTAAAAACCATTTCTGTGCACACTACAGATAGTTACATTTACAAGCAGTTCAAAATAAAACTATGAAAATGAAAATAAAATTGGTTTAAAAATTTGGCAAGTCAGAGATGTCAAAATAATATTTGCGTTAAATAGGAGGCATAATATGTTTTTTGTTTTTGATATTGCTCAATTATCACACTTTTATAGGGTTCTGTATGTCGTATTCATGATTAAATACAGCAAAATAAATAATTTCAAAGGTAACAGATCTTTGTAATTGATGTTCGGCCCCTGAGCTGTTGACCTGCAGTAACTGTGGCCCTCGGAGCAATTTAGTTGAATAGCCCTGATCTATAGCCTCAGTTCTGAACAGGTTATTTTGTTTGAGTGTTTTGGATCCACTTGGGAGAAGAAACACTAACAAAACTGTAAAAAAGTTATTCTGGATTTTATGCTCCTAAATAAGTTGTCTCCTGATGGATACCAATGTGTCCATGTTATTAAAACCCAGCACTATCCCACAAAAAATGTTGTTGTCCAGTACAGTTTTCTGTTCATCCATTCATGATGTTTGTCTCCAGCAGTCATTGTGTGAGGGGCAGGTCTCAGGTCCATCACAGGGACACATAGAGACATATAACCATTCACACCATAACCACTGTTCTGCTGTGCCGCCTGTCTTACCGACTTATTGAATTAAAACTAAATGTCACCATAGCTGTACTTGCAGCACACGATGACACAACATCTGACTAAGACCATTAATGTTGCTTTATTTTCTTTTCTAATTATTTGTCACCTGTCTGTTTTTCAGCTGTAATTTTGGTTTCAAATCATGACCCCAGTCAGCATGTGTTAGATTAGAAATTGGATTGTGTGCTTCAGTTACTTACCTGAGCACGGGTTTCTTTGGCATCTCTCGCTGCTGCTCCTAACCACGTTATTTAATATAGCCCATATTCATCAGACAGGATGTGGGAAACACTTTGCACAGTACAGCTCAGTCAAGTGTGTAATGCACAGATCTGGCTCAGCAGTAGCTTGAATGGATATCATCAGAATAAATAATAAGAATCAGTTTTTCTCATTTGCTGAAATGGGAAAGGGTGCCCATTACAAGCTTCCATAGACAGTGTTCTCTTTGATCTTATGCCTTGGTTGTGTTTAATTACCTCATGATTATGTCTAATTTTATATTGCTCTTCCTTTTTCATCTTTGTCCTCTGCCATCCATTTGATTCATTGCTGCAGGTGACAGATATGATGCAGAAAGCACTGTTTGACTTCCTGAAGCACAGGTTTGATGGGAGGTGAGCAGTGACAGTGATGCAGAGTTTCTTGTAAGAGCCATCCTCCTGCTGCCAGTGTGCTCTCTATGATACGTATGTTTTGCTTTGCTGCAGGATATCCATCACAAGGGTGACAGCTGACATATCGTTGGCCAAGAGGTCAGTACTAAACAACCCCAGTAAGCGGGCCATCATAGAGAGATCCAACACCCGCTCCAGCCTTGGTAAAGCTACAGGAACTGTCTCACTCACTGATGTGCATGATGTCTTGTAGGTGTTTAGACAGTTTTGCATTTACCATTTGGGATTTCCTGTTCACTGTTGTGCTGCTTTATTCACTTACAGCGGAGGTCCAGAGTGAAATAGAAAGGATCTTTGAGCTGGCCAGGTCCCTCCAGCTGGTGGTTTTGGATGCAGACACCATTAACCACCCAGCTCAGCTTATCAAGACCTCGTTAGCACCGATCATTGTCCATGTTAAAGTGTCATCACCCAAGGTAAGATAAATTTGTCTATATAATTATTTTAACAAGCCACAGCTGTAAATATACTACCCACAACCAGAATAATAAGCCACTTTTACATTTTTAAATATTTTACTCAAGTATCAAATTGAAAAAATGAAGAAAATAATCCACACTGATTGTTGTGATTTAAAGTGCCACTGACATGCATGTCCTTCAAATACACAATGTCAAGGAAAACATCTTTCTATTTAAGAAACTTGGCACAATACACACAATTTTGCCCATTTTGTCACAAAACTGGCATATTTTCTTTTGAACTTGGCTCAGCCAAAATGAAACAGGAAGTGACATCACAGAGGAACTCTTTAAGAAAAGGAACTCTCTGGTTTTTGTTTATTGAAACAAAATTATTTGAACTTTGACTCTGCTTCATGTCTTTGATAATGACTCAAAATAATCTAAAGAAACATCAGATTCTTCTCTACAGTCTGAGTTTTGTTCACATGCAGACATTCTCCTTTGACATCACTTCCTGTTACTTCACATGTGAATATCTCAACAACAGTTCATCTCAGCTACTTCAATTTTTTTTGCAATATATTATCAATCTTATCCTTTCAAAAATGAATTTGCATTTATCACAAAAAATTGATGTCATGGGCACTTTAAGGTTTAATTCAGTGGAAATTCCTCTCTTACCTTACACTAGCATGTAGCTAGCCTGGCCCTTGCCTTCCTATGCAGTTCCGCTCAATTCTAGTTTCCCTTCACTGCTCCGTCTGAGATTTCTCCCATAGACAAGGATTTCTT
>JARVJO010000061.1:926564-937157 GCA_031762555.1 Cynodonichthys magdalenae
AGGTCATTGACTCTTTAGCCTGAGAACCAGATATGTTTATAAATGTTTCAACTGTATAAATTATTTTTCTATCACAATGTCAAAACTAAATTGGATTTTGCCTTAAAGCCTTAGCCTCTGTCTCTTTAAAAACCTCCCACCGTTTCTGACAGTCCCAGTTCAGCACGTGTTCACAACAATGTTTCAGGAGAGGGGTGCGCTGTGGGTGGGTAGCTCAGCTGCAAACTGAGCTCCAGGGAGGAGCTTTGTGTAAGTAGGCGGTGCTTTGTACCAGCAAGTGTTTAGACAGCTCCATATGGCTACCACCGAAGATTCAAGGATTTCTGAAACATGCAGGAATGAGTCAAAGCGACACTCTGGTTTTGTTTTTGATGAAGGAATTAATAACATCATATAAAACTCATAAAAGTTGATTTTGCATTAGGGACTGTGTTGTAACACATTTCTCACTCATGTGGCTGTGAGGTATTCTTTTTCACATGGATAATTTATACAGGTTTCTCTTGTAAATGATCTCAATCTAATTACTTGCTTAAATAAAAGTGAATAAATAAAATACTCCCACTGCAGCACACATCCTGTGCAAACAGAAACAGCACAGTGACAACATGGTTTGCTTTAAGCTGATAATGGAAAGTTGTCGTCTTTAAGCTTAATTGCTTAAATTACCCAATGCAGTTTGAGAGAAAAAATTGTAATGATTGGTGACTTCACAGAGCTGTGAGATTTGTTGAAATAAAACAATAAAATAAAATAAGGAAACTGAACTTTGTTCTCCCCAGAGTTAGCACTATACCAAGAGGAGCTGTCATATGGTAAAGTTTACTGCAAGCTGTGTATTCATGCTCCACAGCCTCAGTCCATCTCTGTGTTGCATTAATCAGGTGTTCAGTGAACTAAACCACTGTTAGGCTGATGAGGGTGGCAAGTCATATATTTTTTAAAAACAAACTGTTTTTACCATATAAATGGTGAATTTGCTTTCTGTTTTTTATTTTCTTAAAAGTATAGTTTCCCCAAATGATTTACTGGAGGTGGATAATATCATTAGAGGATACTGACTCAGCTGGCCCCCCTCAAGATTACCACTCATTACTGTGCCTGTGTAGTAAATAATATGTAACTCAGTGCTGCTCAGGATGTTTACACGATTGCCACAAGGACCGCAGTGACTGTAATTAGCTCTAAAACAATTAGAATGATCTCAACAAACTGACATTGACAAACAATCAATCAAGTTTTAGCTGAACAGACAAAACAAAAGACAATTTCTGAATGTTCCCAAAGAGTTTATGAATCGTGCACTGGTTAGAGCCATCATCTCTTAGTGAGAAGGTTGTAGAATCACCTCCCAGCTGGGGGTCTACGTGTTCTCCCTGTGTGGGTTTCCTCTGGGTACTTTAGAGATAGACACCAGCTCCACATGACCCAGAAAGGAGGTTGGATGGATGGTCTTAGCTGGCAGCAGAAGGTTGTTTTTTTTTACCAAGATTCATCCAGTAAATAAATCAGCTGCTTGTGTGAGGTCACATCAGTTCAGTTTGTGATCCTAGTATGGCGCAGGATGATTTGCATTCAGACTACCAAATGAATGTGGGTAAAAAGCCAACCAGACCACCTTTAAAAAGGGTCTGAGTGAAGAAAACTGTCCAAGTGCAATCAGATTGCACAGGGTAGCTTGTTTCAGGTCTGATTAGGATCTAAAAGAACTAAAGTAGAGCTAAAAAAAGCTTTGATTTATTTCAGAATTTGAAATCAGGCTTTGGAAGAAGAAACTTTCAGAGCCTAGAAAGAAAGTTTTGTTGTCTTTTATTGAAACATTTTGAATGATCATAACTTGGATGACTGAAAATTTACAACTCAATTTTTCTTTTATTTAATGTGTGTGTGATTTTATTCCAGGGTGATGATGATCTGCTGACAGTATACATAGGAGAAATCTTCCTTGAATTTGTCAACATGCTACCAGCTTTCCAGACCTACTGTCTGCAGCAGTCCACCTCAGTCAACATGCTCAACACTCTGGAGAAAGAGAAAGAGCTGCTCAGGTAACAAAACACAAGGACTACTCTTCCTGTTAGTTTGTAGGATGGGAGAGTTGCTCTGGAAGCTTTCTCTTGTTTCTGCCACGGCTGCTCTGTGTAATTCTTTATGAAAAGACATTGGCTTATCACTTATTCAGAGGAAGGTCTATTTTTGGAGATGAGCTGCAATGATTCATGTTTTCAGAAAGAACCACGACTTGCCAATGAGTCAGGCTGTTATTTGAAAATCATTAAGACATTTTAAGAAGTTTTCAAAAGACCGAAGAATTCTCTGCTTCTTTCTCATTCCAGAATATTCCTAGACGTTTCCCAAAATGACAACACTGCACTTCGTCGGATGAACTTGCGCTCCTTCCTCATGGCGCCCCTTCAGCGTGTGACCAAGTACCCACTTCTGTTAAGCCGAATCATTAAGGTTACCCCTGAATGCCATCCCGATTATGCACGTCTCCGTGAGGCCAAGAGTCGGGTGGAGTCCCATCTGGAACACATCAACATGAAGACCAAGCAGGAGGGCAACGGTGTCACGTGGTCTCTACGCTCTTTCCGTCGGGATAGTCGCAAAAACCGGGAGGTTATAAACATTGAGATGAGGGAAGTGTCCATGAAGACTGTGGGTTGGGCAAGAGAAAACACTAGGTTTGTCATGGAAGGACCCCTTCAGTTGTCCCAACCAGCAGATGGTCAGTGGGTGAAAAAGGGCAGCAAGGCCCTCAAGTTCCAGAATGTGCAGAGTCTTCTGATGGTGAGGACACAGCGGGCTGGAAACTCCTCTGGACAGGATGCGGGTGCACGGGGGGATCAGCAGGAGAGTATTGGGGAGAGCGTTCGAGATGGAGTGCTGGTCCTCATCAAAGACAAGAGCAGCGGGAAGTTCACCGTGCTCAGAGAGCCCATCCGTCTGGGAAACTGCATCGTGTCATCTGATCCAGACTGTGAAGATACGTTTGAGGTTCTTGATATTCGACGGGAGTCTTTTGTTTTCCGTGCATCAGACAAATCTCGTACCCAGCAGTGGTTCCACCAGATTAAGAGATATGCTCGAGACCTGGGCACCTGGAGGAAAAGGCGAAACGCTTTGCCCAACATCATGATTAATACAAACCAGGCGCGTTCCTGAGGCCTAGCATTCAAACATCTTTGTTACACTGTAAATAACCCAAACCTTTCAACTGCAGAAATCAATGGAAAACAAAAGGTTTCTACATAACATCACTGTTCTGATGTGCTAGATGTCAGAGAACAAAACCCCAATCTGTCTCACAGTCTTGTGAGAAACCAAAGCACTTTCTTTCATACAGAGCGGTAAGTGCGCCATGAAATTGTGTACGTAGATTTATTTTAAGCAGTTAATGAAAAAACAAATGTACCAGATTCTTGAACGACCAAAAAAACTTGGGCTGTACGAGCCAGCCTTGATTGTACAAGACTGTTTGCTCTTCGATACTTAAGGTATGTCTGATGAAAAGCATGACTGAACATGATTGAATGCAAAAAGACAAATTGAAATGTCACTTTTTATACGAGATACTGAGGATTAAAAATGTTTCTTTCTTGAAGAAGACGGGAAATGTCTTACGGTCTTTGTTCTGTGGTTTATGTTTGTCATCACTGCCCTTTCCTGTCTGTGTGCTGCCCCCTGCTGTACAGTGGCAGCATTGCACCTTTTACTGCCAAAGATGCAGTTGAGTAGCTCCTCTCCAACAGGCTGAACAGACCTCCAGTGTCACTGTGTTTCAATAGGACGTAAAGGAACAGCAATAATATCTGCCAGTTTCAAAACAAGTAGCTACTGTATATGCATTTATTTTCTCCTTTGGAGTTCAGGTGTTAATTGTGGTTTACTGCAGTACTGAGCTTTGTGGTAGATTTCACTGAAGCCTGAAATCTTTTTAGGTTGATTCTCCTCTTTGAAGCCTTATTTCATCACCCTCAAAAATGAAGAAGTCTCTGTTTCAGGCATTAGAATGGAGATAAACTTGGTGCCATGGATGCAAGTTTAAAGAGTGTGGTTACTTTCTTCTTTTAACATCCGTCTGCCTCATTGTGAGTCAAGTTCAGCAAAGTTTTTCAACCTTGTGGTCAGTTGGTCGAGTAAAACTTTACAAACATGGAGTCCAATTAACTGCTTCACTGAATAAACTAGTTTTAACCACTACTTTGATGTAAAACGCAAACAGAAAGAATAAGAAATTTCCATCTCAAAACCTAATAGACAGATTTGTGTTTCCTGTTTTGCCTGTATGAAATCCTCACAGTATGATAAAAACCTGTTTCACAAAATATAGTATTAAGAAAAGTTTGTACATGTACTATGTTGATTTTATTACTATCACAGAAATTGCAGCAATATTTAGATGATAGCTCTTTTCAGCTATTTAAAAAATAGGGATTTATTTACATCACATTATTTTTTATTTATTTTTTTTATTTAAATTCTGACACACAGACATAAGGAGATTGAGTACCATAGACTGTATATATAATATACTGGACATAACAGAATTATGTGTGGGTACTTCCTCTCACAAACCAAAAACATGACTGTTAGGTGTGAGTGAGAGAGTTAATGGTTGTTTGTCTCATTTGTCTCTGTGTGGCCCTATGATGGACTTGCAACCTGTCCAGGGTGTACCCCTGCCCATCACACAGTGACCCCCGTGTCCCTGAAAGGAAGAATAGGTGTAGATGGGTATTTATAATGGATGGATTGATGGATAACAGCTGAAACATAGAGTTAAATATCACTAGGGTGAGCCTGGCTGATCCTGTCCATTCTTAGCATCTGTGACAACATGGAGGAATAAAAACGCTCACAACTGTCATATTTGATTAACAGCAAACCCAATTGGATCTGTGTCACAATTTTTTGTAATATTTTTACAATAAATTAATAGAATTGCTAATTATGTTAATTTCATTTAAAAAGCATGTAAAACAGCTAGATTTATACAAGAAAAATGATATAATTTATAAGTAATTATCTAAACTAGAGTGGAATTTTATACTTGCGTGCTGAAAATTTCTTAAATTTACTCCTACTCTCAGATTTAAAACTTAATCAAAAATCTTAATTGTTAGAATCACTTTCACTATCCCAGATATTTCAGAGGTCTGAGATGGACTGAAGACAGAGAACACAGCTGTCCTCCTCCCCACCTGAGTCTGATTCTCAGTTAAATACAGAGGAACTAAAATAAGGTGTGGAAAACAGGTTTAGTCATGCAATACAAAAAAAGAGGGGTAAAACAAACAAACTATTATCGCTGCGCATAAAGTTGCACTAAAAGGCCTTTTCAGTGCTGTGAGTGCATGCATATTTTCAATTCAAGTGTAAACAACTGTGTTAAATAATTTTCATTTATTCAGAAGAAGAGCCACACCGGTGGGCCAGTCGCGCTATGTCCCCCCGCCATCGCAAAAAAAATTTGATTAAAAAAATGACATGACCTATAAAGCTCATTATATACAGAGACAAATTAAACTTCAATTAATGCATAATTTAAGTTGGTTTGTAGTTTGAGATCTTCCTATTAATGTAGTGTTATACAACAGCATTAATAGCCAATTTATTTTAATTTAAACAATTTATATCGTTAGTCTACATAATTACATTTAAAATTATAGTTCTATGACATGCATGAACATTATTGTGTTGAATGTGGACCTATTTTATGATTTTTCAGTATTATTTTGACATTTCTCAAAATCTTCTTGAACATGAAATCCGATGCAGTGATTGGTCCATGCCGGGGATTTTGTAACGACGTCATCAAGGATCAGCTTGGCAGCACAGCAAAGTGTCGTAAATCAGCTCGACGGACACTTAAAAATGACTCCACTTCACTTAAGTGTAAAATAATTAGCTAAAAGGTGAGACTAAAGGTCAGTTATCAAGCATCTCATTCGCACTTTAAGTCCATTCAGCATTCTTAAGAGTAATTCCAAGAAGTTTGATAAATACAGGCCCTGAAGTCAGTCAACAATTTAGCTGAAAAATTATGACTTCAACTAGAAATGAAGTATTTTTATTATTTCATACTGTCATAAATAATAAAATAAAATAATAAAAAATTACCAGTGGACACTGCATACCCAGTGATACTTTAGATCTTCTCAACAGGTCAGATTTGTCAAATAAAAACCTAAAAATAGTCAAACATATATTATTTATACACTTAAATACATCAGAGGCAAACCAGTATGTAATATTAAATAATTTGTGCTAAATTGCAGCATGTTTCTTTTCTGTTGATACATCCAAAACACACAAAGCTTTCTGGTATTTTTGAAACATTAAATAGCTTATATACACTCTAAAATATTAATAATAATTTTGTTAATATTGTGAATAATTTTTATGATTTCTACATCACCAGTCCCTTTTTCCTGCTATGTTGCCAACATGTACAGTAATGGTAAATCCAGACTTTTGCCCATTCTGCTTAGAGCCGCTTTTACAGTAGATCACATGATCATGTGGTTAAAACTCACTCCAGTTGTTAAATGTACCTCCCTGAGCTGAAACAAAAAGAGCGCCCCTTAAAGGATAGCTGCAGAATAAGTATTTATTTTATTTTTTTAAAAATCATGAATGAATGTGTGTAATTAAGTAGCTAGGACCAATGATATATCAATGGCTTGTACTTTCAGCCCCATAACACGAATACAGATTCTGGTTTCAGCAACACAACATGGCAGCACCTCTAAACAGAATGTTTTAACTTAAACCTTTATTCAAGAGAGGTAGATGGAGACACATTGACCATCTTTATAAAGTTTTTGGAAAGGAAAACTTTAATGAGTCTCTGTAAAATCACTTAAACTCAAACATGTGGGAAGATTTCAGTAGCTTTGAAACTTATTATATAAAAAAAAAACATTCAGGGAAGGTTTGGCAAACAACTAAAGATGATGTGAACATTTCCTGCTAAAGATTTTCTAGAGATTACTGTTTGCTTTTGCCATTTTTAATCATTTATCTAAATGGTATTTTTTTTTGTTATTTCAACAGCATGACTTTGTCATAAAAAATGAATACTGGGGACTATGATGACAAAGATGTAGGAAGTAGGAGTGCAGAGGGTGCTGCAGCATCCCTTGATGGATGTCAGAGAACATGCATATTTTAAAGAATTACTGAAAAAATACACCCGATTTCATCAGTACTGCATATATTTCAAGTCCATTAATAGTTTTAAAAAGTGTTTTGTAAAACTGGTGTATAAACCAGCACTTTAGTATACAAGTATAAATCTTCAGGGAGTTTTATTTGGTATTATGTTATTGTTCATATGAATGTTTGGCTTTTCATGGACCTGTTTACAGTTACTAATGCTGGTCAGTCAGTATTTTGCAATGCATTTTGGGTATAGACATATTCATGCCTACTTCATGTTTAAGGAACTACACTCAGTCTAAACAGTGTTTATACCCTGCCCGGACCAGAAAAAGTGGCCACTTGGATTTAACTAAGGTCCATGATGTGGGGTTGCTGCAGGTGGTCAGGTCCAGGTTCAGCAACAGTTTGTTCTGACTACCTGAATATACTGAATGACCAGGTTGTTCCATCAATGGATTGTTTCTTCCCTGATGGCACGAGCATATTCCAAGATAACAATGTCAGGATTCATCTGGCTGGAATTATAAAAGAGTGGTTCAGGAAGCGAAACATCATTTTCACACATGAATTGGCTCCACAGAGTCCATTGAGAATCTTTGGGATGTTCTGGAGAAAATCAGACTATTTCATCATCAATGCAAGATCTTTGTGAAAAAGTAATGCAACACTGGGTGGAAATAAATCTTGACATTGCAGAAGCTTATCCAAACAATCAAATGCAACATTGAATGTTTGCTGTGATCAAAGCAAAAGGCCAATGAAATATTAGTGATTTTTTTTTGACCAGGCAGTGTAGCTAGTTATGCTTCAGCTCTGCAGTTATTCTGACACCCATTATACAGTATGTTGAAAATATTTCAATTCAATTCAAAAATACTTTGATACCAGAGGGAAATTAAATAAAAACTACTATCACAACAGAAAATACCATTAAAACGCATTTATAGGTAAAAAATATTAAACAAAAGCAGGCAGATAGACTAGAGTTGACCATCAGAAATAGCTATAAATATATTTGGGTATGTGGTAGCTAACACCTGTGAGCATTAGCAAAAAGGTCACTTCACACATGCTCACAGTAGCCCCTACCTGAAAACACCTTCTGAAAAAGTTGAAAAACTTTGCTGACTTGACAAATGTGCTGCAGAAAAGGCATCCAGAAAATGGAACGACAGGTTTATAAACTGTTCTGTGATTTAGCAATGAGCTGCTGTGCCTTTGTACTTTTACTGTTAAAACAGAAAAATTAGAAATAAGACCGGCACTTCCTGAACCTGAGTGGTCTGCAGTTTCTAGAGAACAGATTTATTCCTTTTACATGATCTCCTGACCTAATGTCTTCTTTGTAGTGTTTTTAACTTATGAAGGCTTTTTTTTTTTGTTTAAAGCACTTTATTAAAACTAGTCAAACACTTCTCATCAGTACAACAATTAAACATAAGAATCCTGTTGCACATCGGGTGTCAGTAAAACTACAATGACTAGTTAAGACCACAGCTGTTGTATTTGGAATGAGGTAGCATCAAAATAAAGTAAAACACTGTTTTGGAGGCGCAGAGTTGTTTGTGACATTAAAGGACGCAGGTTCAGAGTGAAATATTTCAAAACGTAAAACGTCTGCTGAGTTACAATTGTTTTCTGTATTTTTCATTTGGTTTAAAGACCTTATGTATCGTTTCCCCAGTGTGATATATTGTGAATTATATTAAAAAGATTTGAACACGACATTATTAACATTGTTTTTAATGTTACATTTTGAATTAAACAAACAGATCTTTTGGGCCTCAATATTGGAATAAACACTGTACGAATGCAACTTCCAGGAATAAAAGCACGTTTAAAAAAAAAAAAAATGAACATGGATTTTTCCAGAAAACGGAACAAAATAAAGTAACTTTTAAGACTTAGTTGAAACAAATACAAATAACATGCTGTAAAAGACGTATTTTATGTATACTTTTGGGGTTTCCAAAAAAACGTCCCTTCTACACAACCTAAAAAACTCAAATGACTGAACAGATACTTATTGGCACATTTTAAACAGTTCCTGACTGTAGGATGACTCATAACTAATCACAGTAGATTAACTGTCAGGTGAAGTGCATCGCTGTCATTTATTTGGCTCATTTATAACAATCAGATTCTAGAATGATCAAAACACACTAAAATGTTTGCTTTTTTATCTCTTCCTAATGACTATCTGCATCAAAGATTTTCTTTATAAATGGCTCCTGGATCTGTTTGAATGAATGTATTTTAAACACTTCTGTCTCAAGACCTTATACAAAAACACCAAGTATCAAATGATCTGATTAACAACTTTGAAACTTCTGCACATTTTTGCAAGAAAAAAAAAAACTAGAGAGCAAAAGTATTTGTGAAAGACTCAGAGCAAACATTGTCTTCCTTAATGAATGAACCAACTGTTAGTCAATAACGACAAACTCACTGTTGTATTTCAAACAGAGCTGCAAAAATACCAAATCAATAAAAACAAAAATACAAGAATTAGATGATGCTGAGAAGATGTTCAAAACCAGAAAGAAAATAAACCTTCAAGGACAGGGATGCTGACATCTTTCACCATCTCTGCTGGCCTGCCAACACACCATGCATTTACACAAACACGCACATTCATACAGTCTGTCTTTGGCTGCTGGGACCTTAGGCAGATCCCTGGGTCTTGCCTTCCAGGTGAGGTATGGTCTCCAAGCTGCATCAGCTATAAAAAATTTCCAGCTGGAGGTGGCTCCGCCCCCACAGCCAATCAGGTTCTCCGCCAGCTACTTTTCCCCAATGGACTCTGGATCCTTGGCCAGACCACGGATGGACAAGTCATAAACCACCTCCTCGATCTTCTTCACGTCGTACTTGAGACCGTCGTAGCGCTTCCGTAGCGGGTCGTTCTTCAGGTTGAGAAGACGGAAACCAGAGTCCAGCTCGTTGATGAAGTTAGAGATGCGGAGTGGCCGGCCGTAGTCTCCTGCTGTGACGCTGTTCACTGCCAACCGAGACTAAAGCAGCACAATGACAAATTAAACAAGAACAAAACTACAAAAACAACTTTTATTCTTATTAAGGCTTATTTGGGTATTCTTGTAACATATGAAATGACATGTAAAATATTTATACATTGATTGAAATTTTTTAATTAGGGCTGGGTATCATGGCAAATACTCAAACGGTTCGATTTTGATTCACAAGGTTTTGAATCGATTAATCACAATTTGATTTGATTCAATTCAATTCAATCAGCTCTTGAGTGGGGCTGGGCGATATGGACAAAAAAAAATATCTCGATAATTTTTTGTCATTTCTCGATATCGATAATCTGACGATATCTTTCTTTAAAAACATGCTGTCAAACCCTGCTTGCTTACTAGGACAACTATGGATATGATAAACTACAAAAACATTTGAAACAGT
>JARVJO010000061.1:942773-952999 GCA_031762555.1 Cynodonichthys magdalenae
TTTACAGAAGTGCTGTGGATTCAACACTAGAATTGTTGTCGTCTTTTTCGCCAATAGAAACAGCCGGTTGTTGATCATGTGACTCCTGTAATGCGAAAAAAGTGTTTCTATTGCAGTTTTGCGAAATAAACCAATTTTGATACGGCTGAAAAACCACCTCATCCTAGAGCAAAACCATTTTGTAGAAATAAAGGAAGTTTTTTCGAAATTGACGTGTTTCCATTAAGCAAATTTATTTTTGAAATTTTAACTTGCGCATTTTCATGGTCAATGGAAACGCGACTTGTGTTTATTTTGTATAAATATCAGTCATGGATAAATTCAGTTCAGGATCCCACCTGTTCCAGTAATGATGGAGTTCCTACTAAAACAACCCATGGTTCTGGAATATATCCATGCATGTGCAGTTTCTCTCAACTACTGTGTCTCCTTCATTCAAGTCATTCAGATTTTGGGTTTTATTTCAGGTATGCACAAGATGACTCCACCAATCAAAGACCTGCTCCCTCGTTTGACGCCCATCTTGAAAAACAGACACGAGAAAGTTCAGGAGAACTGCATTGATCTGGTGGGCAGGATTGCCGACAGGTCAGTAGAGTCATAATTCTCAGGGCTCGTAGGGTTGTTTGTTTTTAATAGTTTGAGTGGATCTTGTTCTTTTTGTCTCTTTAGGGGAGCTGAATATGTGTCGGCCAGGGAGTGGATGAGGATTTGTTTTGAACTCCTGGAGCTTCTCAAAGCTCACAAAAAGGCCATCCGCAGGGCCACAGTCAACACGTTTGGTTATATCGCCAAAGCTATTGGGTGAGAATGTTTGACCCGAGTGGATCACTGCTCTCCAAACGTCTGTCTGATTTCTGATTCTCTGTTCTAATCTCTCCCCTCAGGCCTCATGATGTGTTGGCCACTTTGCTCAACAACTTGAAGGTTCAGGAGCGTCAGAACAGAGTCTGCACCACCGTGGCCATTGCCATCGTGGCTGAAACCTGTTCCCCGTTCACGGTGCTGCCCGCCCTGATGAACGAATACAGAGTTCCTGAACTCAATGTGCAGAATGGAGTCCTCAAGTCCCTCTCCTTCCTGTTTGAGTACATTGGAGAGATGGGCAAGGACTACATCTACGCGGTGACACCACTGCTGGAAGATGCACTCATGGACAGGTGAGACTTTCTGCAGCACTGGAACCACTTCAGTCTGGGACTGATGTGGGGGGGGGGCTTGTGGGCTGTCGTGGATCAACTGGTGCTGCTTTCAGCCAATTAAAAGAACCAGAGTCACAGTTTTAGCCAATCAGAGCAGGGCAGGGTGGGTCCTGCAGTCTGTGAGCAGAATCAGAACCGCAGGTGAAGTAATCAGATTTGCTCCGAACGTTTTTCCAGAGTACACCTCGATCCCTCTACCAGAACGGCCCTCCCCCCATGAAGGTGAAGTTGTGTAATAAATGATTAAACTTGTTGTTAAACACATGAGCGGTTCACTGCAGCTGAGGAGATCCCTGAACTCATTCACTCTTCCTCCCACTCGTCTTCCAGAACTCAGCCCCGACCTGCCGGGTCTTCTGTATCTAAAGTCTAACTTTGTGTTAACCGTTTGTGTTTGGGGCCTCGTCATTATTTTACAAATACGTGCTACGTGCACGCACGACCAAACTCCAGGTCTGACAGAGAGCGCACGTCTCAGCAGGAGAGCGCTCATCCTGGTTCTCTCCTGGTGACAGACGAGTTCTAGCTGCTTCAGTTATTAAACAATATTAATGCTAAAAGATGAATATTTATGGACTGCAGATCACAGCAAAGATCTTTGTCTAAGTTTAGATTTAATTTTCCCTCAGACTCATGAAGAACAAGTTAATTCTGCAAAATGTTTTAACAATAATGAGATGTTTGTTTGGATGTGCTAAACTTTTATTCTCTTCAGAACTGTCCTGAGGGAACTGTACTGTGATATAATAATATAAAAAATAATAATTATAATTCATAACTGATCAAATGTGAAAAAGAAATCAGAATGACTACATGAGCTATAATCCTGTAAATATTCCCATTGAATGAAATCTGTCAAAATTAAAAAAATAAGTTAATTTATACTTTGATATATTTGAAAAATTATAAAGTTCTTTGCAGAGTCCCTCAATTCAAAACACTAATATTACATAAAAGTAGTTAAAACTTCTCTTCCTTCAGACATTAGTTGGATTTTGATGCTGCAGGTTAAAGTTCATGTTTAACGGTCGTCTGGATGACTTGTTTTTGTAAAAAGGCAAAACTGGAGGTTAAAACACTAAGTTTCCTGCCATGAATGTATTTTTGTTGGATGTTTCTAACCAAACAACTACACTTGTACAATACAGCTAATTTAACCAGAGAGCTGAATATCTTTTTACTGAGTGACACACGTGATGCTTGGTTGTAAAACAGCAGCTTGTGTATCATTTCTCCCCACATTGTTACTGAACCTGTTGTTTATTGGCTGAGGGGATTACCTCTAAACCTGCAGGTTTGTCTAAAAAATAAGACCTTGAAGGCTGGTTACACATGTTATCCAACAAATAACTGTAAGTTACTAATATTTTAGTCAAAGTAGAATTAATTCTAAATTGATCTGGTGCTGTGGTTTAGATCTCTGCATCTTGTGGAGCAAATAAAGTGAGACCTGAAGAGATGAAGAAGATCAGGGGAAACTACAGTATAATTAAACAAGCTGCTCGGGGTGAATTCTGTCCATAATGTCTTCTACAAAGTTAACATACTGACTGTAGCCTAATCAAAAAATACTGTATTTTGTAAAGAAGCCCCCCCCCCTTCTTTTAAACATCTATAAAACAAAATAATTGATGATTGAACATGAAGCTGAACACTGGTCCACACAGGACAATCAGAAACCTCAGTATGAAGTCTGGTCCTCACATGTTCCTGTTTCTCATCACCCTGCAGGGACCTGGTCCACAGACAGACTGCCAGCGCTGTAGTCCAGCACATGTCTCTGGGCGTCTATGGTTTTGGCTGCGAGGACTCTCTGAACCACTTGTTGAACTACGTGTGGCCCAACGTCTTTGAGACGTCGCCTCACGTCATCCAGGCGGTCATGGGCGCCCTGGAGGGGCTGAGGGTAGCCATCGGGCCCTGCCGCATGCTGCAGTACTGCTTACAGGTAAGGACCTAGACCCTGATGAGAGCAGGTAGGACCACAGTGGGCACAAACCTCATGGTGGTGTGCTCCTTGTTTCTGCAGGGTCTGTTCCACCCAGCTCGGAAAGTGAGAGACGTGTACTGGAAGATCTACAACTCCATCTACATCGGCTCTCAGGATGCCCTGATCGCTCACTATCCACAGGTCTACAACGATGAGAAGAACGTCTACGTCCGCTACGAGTTGGACTATGTTGTGTAAATACACAGGGATCTCTTCCTCTTAATTGTCTCTATCAGCACCTTCGGGTCAGTTTTTATTTAGCGTGCGCTCACATTCAGCTTCTCCTGTTAAAGTTCAAAATCTGAGTTGAAGAAGAAATCTTGTCGTCTTTTTGTATTTTTTACTTTGAATTTTTGGGTGTTTGTTGTAAGAAACCGTTGAAGTCAGAGGATTGTTGGTTTAGGATTGCTGTCATCACCGTATGTTTTAAATATCTGCTTTATTTTGTCTGTGAATCGATAAACTTCTGAACCGCCGCACCTCCTCCTGTTATTAGATTAATGCTTTATTTAACCAAATAAAACATTTGTGTATAAAAGTCTTTTTTTTTTTTTTCTTTTCCCTCTATACCTTCACGTGCCTCCCCTTCATTTAACTTGCAAGTTACTTTATATTTACTTTTGTGTGAACTTTGATTTTGGCCAAAACTTTAGTTTGTCTTGGGGAAAAAAATACACATGAAAAAAGTTATCTGTAAAAACAAGGGTTTTTGCATTCTTGCAGTGGCCGTGAGGTGCTAAACATCTAAATATATGTAATCTTATGCAACATGAAATTTCATATAAATGATCAAAACAACCTCAGTCTAACTAAAGTTTTAATTTTGTCATGTATCAAATATCTGTTACATTTTTGTGAGGTGCACATACAGTATGTACATGAATTATCTAAGGGGCACTTCCACCAGAGTAGTCAAGATGCAAGAAACACTGGGTCAAACCAGCAAGTCAGAATTATTCAGTTCTGACTGCAGAATTGATTCACAGCATCCAATTAGTAGTTTTTAACTTTATTGAAATCAGTTTTGCCTTTGATCTCATTTCTAAATATGACTCTGCTATGCAATGTTAAAAGTGTAGCATCCATATTTACTTCTGTAAACACTGGGCGCTGTGACGTCACGTCTTCTGCGCATGCGGAGTCAGCCTGACGCTCACTGCAGTTCTGTATGAGACCGCTAGGAGGCAGCATTGTGCGCTAAACAGCTGCTGTAATGATGCTCTGCAAGCTTCGTCTCTACTTCTGCATCTGAAAGGAGGAGAAAAGCCGCGACTTCCTGTGTGATCTCGTTCAGCTGACTTCAGCGTGGTGTCTGACTCTTCACCGAGAAGAACAGAGGCTTCTGATGGAGCTGGAGGAGTCGTAGCTACCAGGGTCCCCCGAGCAGAAGCGGCCATAAATGTCGATTGTTTACATTAGTGGGTCAAGCCTTTCTCGTTCCCCCGCCTCCCAGCGGCTCCGTGCGTCTGCCTCGCAGCGTCGCCGCAGATAGCGCCAGTGGAGCGGGGCTGATGGCCGCGGTCCTCGGCCCGGCCTTCATCATCATCAGCGGTATCAGTGTGCATCTTATTGAGCCGTAAGGTTCTCTATCTGGGAGGAAGGACAGAAGAGACGGGGCGCAGGGTCGCACGGTGCATGAATGCGCTGTTCCCGGAGCTGACCCGGAGATGGCTGTTCTGAAGCTGGCTGACCAGGTAGGAGGAGCCGCTAGCTGCTGCTAGCTTAGCCTTACATCCGCAGCATCTCTACTGTTCGCTTTACTTTATTTTAATTCCTAACCTTTTTATGCGTCAACTCACAAAGTGGTTCAAACTATATATACTATATAATAATGTTACAAACTGCTCGAGGAACATGCGCGGAAATTTGACACGAGATGTAAGAAAAATATGATTTTTCCCCCTAATAAATGATTTAAAATTCAAACGGCACAGCTCTTACAGACTCCCCGGATTCCACAGACTGTCTGAAATATATAAAAACATCATCATACTGACACGTTAAATGCACGTCCACTTAAGTATGCTTTGTCAATTTTATAGGTCTAAACAAAACTAAAACAAACATTACAACCTCAAAATGTATGTAAAATGTAAAGAAATAAAATTACTTGCAAATCTATTAAACCTATATTTTAATATTAATGACAATACTTTTGTGGAAAAAAATTAATTAAACAAGAAACAGAAAAACGGGACTTAAAGATTATAGTTGGGCTTCTGAGAAGTTTATTGCAACAACAGAAACACAGAAATCAACACAGAGCCAGACATGCCCCCTGTCAAAATGCCACACTGACTCCAAAGACACAATAAATTGCATTAAACAGCCAAAAAATTGATTTTTGCATGAACTAAGGTTAAGTGGAAAATTGTTCTGCAGTGAGATGAGTCAGCATTTTGAGTTCTTTTAGGAAACAATTGACAGCAAGTCATCTGTACTAAAGAGAAGAGGGACTATTAGGACTGTTGTCAGCTCAAAAGCCTGCCTCTCTGATAGTATTGGGGTGCATTAGTGCCTCTGTCATGGACAGTTTATACATTTGAAAGGCACCATCAATGTAGAAAAGTATACACAAGATTTAGAACAACATATGATCCATCCCAGACAATGTCTATTTTAGATAAGGCCTTGCATTTTTCAGCAAAACAATGCTAAACCACATACTGCACCCTTTACAGCAGTACGGCTTTATAGTAGAAAAATTCAGCTGCTGAACTGATCAGCCTGCAATCCTAATTAAAATAACATTTTGTGCATAAAATGAAATCCAGTAAAGAAAACTCAGGACTGCTAAAATGCTAGAATCCTTCATCAGATAAGACCAAAACATTTCTTTCAAATCCTCCTGAAGCTGGTTTGCTCAGTTCTTATTTTTAAATTGTGGTTAAAAGAAGAGAGGATGCTTTATAGAGGAGAAACTTGGACCTGGGATAATTGTTTTGAGATATTTTGCTGCCATCAAATTCAAATATATTTTTTAAACAAATTGTACAATTTCTTAGTTTCAAAATATAATCTGTTTATAATCCATAAAAATATGGGTTTAAATAAGAGATTTGCAAATTTTTGAAGTCTGTTTTTATTTATATTTTAGACTTGGACTTAACTTTTTTAGAATTGGGGTTGAGTTATGAATGTTCATCAATGTTCATGTATAATTATTTTATCTAATTAGCTAGCTGTGGTGAGACAGTTCTTGCTAATTCATAAAACAAAAAAGTTGATGTACACTTATAGTTTTAAAATAAATAAACTTGTATATATTTTTAACTCACTCACTGCATACATACATACATACATACATACATACACATACATGCATACTCAGACATACATACACAGACCTGCATACACAGACATGCATGCATACATATACATACATACACATACATACATACATACATACATACATACATACATACATACATACACAGACATGCATGCATACATATACATACATACACACATAATACATACATAGACTTACACACATACACATACATGCATACAGACATACATACACAGACATGCATACACAGACATACATACACAGACAAGCATACACAGACATGCATGCATACATATACATACATACTACATACATATACATACATACATAGACTTACACACATACACATACATGCATACATAGAAATACATACATACATACACACACTAACATACATACATACATACATACACACACTAACATACATACATACACACACTAACATACATACACACACTAACATACATACATACACTAACATACATACATACATACATACACACACTAACATACATACATACATACACACACTAACATACATACATGCATACACACACTAACATACATACATACACACACTAACATACATACATACATACATACTAACATACATACATACATACATACATACATACATACATACACACACTAACATACATACATAGAGATACATACATACACACATAGAGATACATACATACACACACTAACATACATACATACATATACATACATACACACATAATACATACATATAATACATACATAGACTTACACACATACACATACATGCGTACATAGAGATACATACAGACATACACACACTAACATACATACACACACACTAACATACATACATACATACATACATACACACACTAACATACATACATACATACATACACACACACACACTAGGGATGTGCCGATCAGGTTTTTTTCTGCCGATACTGATACCGATGGGCCCTGAGGGCCGATCGCCGATACCGATCACATTATTATAATTTTTTTTTAATCATAAGCACTACTGGTTATATTATGTGGAAAAAGGAACCATGAATTCACCTTAATCTAGACAAAAACTTTTTAATAACTTTTTCCAAGAAAAAAGCAAAACAGGCATTGTGCAAATTGTGCTGTTTTCGATAATACTATATTAACAGATTGAAAACATATGAAGGCTCTGAACAGGCTAAATGTTCAAAATAAAACCTCTCAACATTGCCAAAAAAATTCAATTATAAAACTTAACATCCAAAGGCAAATACAGTTTGAATTCAAATAAACTATCACATGTTCCTAAATTAAAACTGACAGTATTGCTAACTGTTTTGTGTCTTAGTAACTTCTATTGTGCAAAAAAAAAAAGAAACTGTTTACCTTTTCTTAAAATAATGTATAAAATAAATATACAGTGGGTTTGCTGCTTCATATGTGAAATAAAAACCATTTGCTACTTAAACAATATTAATATAGTCTTAAAAACACTCAAATGAAAAACAGGAAATTAAGGTGCATTTGCTTTGAACAGGCAAAAATGTTGAACAGCATTTACACATGCCAAATACATATTACTTGTTGAGCATTGTGGGAAGATTCTTTTTAATAAACAGAAGCATCTCAGCTTTTTCAGGCATGAGTCTACTCCTGTGCTCGTCCACAATGTTGGATGCAGTGCTGAATAAGCGCTCACTCTCAACACTTGTGCAGGCTGCAGACAGGTATGCTCTTGCTACTCTAGCAAGGCCAGGAAAGCATTCCTTGTTAGTTTTCCAGTATTCCAATGATGATGCACTTCGAGAGATGGGTGGCTCTGAGAGGTAGATTATCATCTCTGATGGTGTTGCTGCTGCACCTTTGGCGTGAACCTGCTGCATAGTTTCTTCTGCCAGGATTTCACCAAATATGGAAGATAAGAAACCTGGTCGTGGCACTTTCTCTGATGGCTCCTCTGTGCTGTGAGCTCCAGGTTCTTGGTTTGTGTCCCTCTGTGTGGCTTCTGTCCTCGCACCAAGAAGCATTCTGTGTGCGTTGGTCTTTGATTCTTCAGAATAAAATCTGTCTTTGTACCTAAGAGGGGCAGAGGGAAATCATATTAATCGTGTTAAACTCATTGTTTTGGGTCAACTGAGAATTAAAACACTAATAATTTTTTGGTAAATATTTTTCTATCACTATTTGATAATTTTCTCACCTTGGGTCTATGACTGTCGCTAGAGGGGCTGTTCTTCAATGTTAGCAAATCTTTTGGTGACAGCTTCCAACAATGTCTCCTTAGTTGTCTTCAAACCATGATCTGCTGCAGACTCTTTGGCAAGGAGATGCTTTAAAACCATCACAGAGGGTATGACATCAACAGCAGATGCAGTTGATGAGCACATTTCCTTAGTCAGCTCTTCAAAAGGTTGCAGAAGTGTTGTTATGTTTTCAATCAAATCCCACTGAGAAGATGTAAAGGTAGCAGGTAGCTCAAAATCAGCTGCGTAGACACCCAGTGCTCTTTTTTGCTCAAAGAGGCTGTGGAGCATATAATAGGTGCTATTCCACCTGGTGCTGACATCTTGTTGCAGTCTTTTGGAGGGCTGGCCGAGTTGTTTCTGTACACCTTGAAGCCTTGCATATGCTAACGGAGAGTGCTTGAAGTGCCCTACAATCTGTCTTCCTTTGGCAATAATGTCACTTATACTGCGCTGTGATAACACTGCATCATGAATGGCTAGTTGCAGAGTGTGAGCCATGCACCCCAAACTTGGCAGCCCAGCATCTGTCATAGCGTTCACCATGTTTCTGGCATTATCTCTCAGTATCACATGCACTTTTTCTTTTGGAATATGCCATGTTTGAAACATTCTTTCAAATGTGGCTGCTAAAGCTATAGCAGTGTGGGAGCCAGAAAACTCCTGCGCATGTAAAACAGCTTTATGAAGTTGAAAATCTGGATCAATCCAGTGAGCTGTTAAACTCAGCATTGATAGAGGACTGACGTCCGAGCTCCATATATCTGTTGTAAAACTTACAGAGGATGAGAGACCTTCTTTAAGGAGACGTTCAACGTGTAAGTACACGGTCTGATGGAGTTCAGGCAGAGCTATGTCTGTAAAATATTTACGTCCCGGTAGTATGTAGCGGGGCCCAAGTGCGAGAGCAGTCTGCAAAACCCGACGTCTTCCACCACTGAGAACGGCTGGTCGTCTAGTCCGATGAATTCCATTATTTTTCTGCTTATTTGTTTTGCGTTCTGATTATCACGCTCATATGGACGAGTGTTGGTAATTGTGCGCTGCGTTAGCCGTTCTTTGGCTGGTCCCGGTTTCTTTTCTTCATTCTGTGCTCTTTAGATGTCTTATTAAATTCGTAGTATTGAAGGATGTTGATGAGCTTCCCCCACGACTTATTTTCGACTTGCACGTGTTGCAGGATGCAAACTTAAAATTATTTTCACATACGGTGTAGAATTTCCACACGGCAGACATGTTTGCTTTGAATTTGCAGCCGCGCTTGCGCAGTGTGAAGGAAATGGGGCGTCACTGCAGGCTGCAAAGTATGAGAAGCACGTGATCGGTATCGGCAACAAGAGCCAATGATTGCCGATCACCGATCATGCACTTTTTCACGAAAATCGACCCGATTATGATCGGTGACCGATCGATCGGCACACCTCTAATACACACACATACATACATACATACATACATACATACATACATACATACATACATACATACATACATACATACATACA
>JARVJO010000061.1:996626-1017991 GCA_031762555.1 Cynodonichthys magdalenae
ATTTCTGAAATTGATTTATTTATTATTTAAATTTGTTAATTGTCTGAAATAAAAAAGTCATTCATTCATTCATTCAATGTGATCGGCGCACACTTTGGATGTTCTGTCTGCTAACTGGCAGAACAAAGTCTGTCTGAAGGCCCCTTAACTAAGTTGTACAATTATGTATTCACATCTATATCTATTGGGTAATGTCTAAATAATTATGAAACAACTTTCCATTGTCAGTAAGCGTACCAAAACATAAACAAATGTACATGTTTTTAACTTTATGGAAAAAGCTCAAAACATACTAAAGCTACACACTTAGATTAAAATGTAAACAAAACTAAATTACTGATCAGGCATTTGAATTTAAAACTGAAGCCTCTCAGATAACATAGTTGCACTGGATCATCTCCTGGCCTGGGATATTTCTGTGTGGAGTTTACTGTAAATTCTCCCTGGGCGGATGTTGATTTTCTTCAGGTACTCTAGTTTCCTCCCACAGACCAAAAACCTTGCCTGTTAGGTTCATTGCTAACTCTAGATGTTTGTCTCTGTGTCCCTGTGATGGATTGGAGACCTGTCCAGGTGTCCCGAGCCACTCGCACAGAGACTGCAGAACATGAGCACCTGTGACCCACTTAACCTGGCAAGGAAACGCAGTTAAAATTGATAGATGAAAAAGGTTATATTTTAGATGACTGTTTGCTTTGAAAATAATTGTTTCATGAGATTTTTGATGAGTTTCAAGATGTTTAGCACTTTCCTTGATTCCTAATTAGTCCAACTGAAATGACTTATCTCAGCTAAGTTTATGTGGTTTCAGGTAATATTCACTTGATACAGAGCTTTATTTCCCTTTCCCAGTTCCTTTATTTTCCCTTTTTTGCTAGCTTAAAAATGACTTCAACTAGTAGTAAAGTATATTTATTGTTTCTTACTGTGATAAAAAATAATAATAAATATTCACCGACCGACACTTATATGTTCACTGCATACCCAGTAATACTTCAGGATAAATTGTATCTCTGCTGATATTGGTTAACCATGTTCTTAACAGGTCAGGTTTGTATAATAGAAACCTAAAAATAGGTTAATATCTAAGATTATTTTACACTGTGTAAATATTATATAAATAAGCAAAACCAGCTTGTAATATTTAATAATTTGTCCTAAATTATAGCATAATTCAGCAGAGTACAATATATGCCACAGAAGCTATTATCTGCTAACCAGTTCAGTAATTAACAGTGATTACATCGGCTTTATAAGCTTATTTTAATTTTAAACTGTTTTATTATTAGCTTCAGTTTTGTCAGCTCACATCCACATTGAAGTAAATAAGATAAAATCTGCTCATTTGTGAAATGAGGCACATTTTTCTGTTTCACTTCTGTTGGTACATGCATAACACTCAGCTTTCTAACATTTTATATACATTAGATAGCTTAAATACACTCTAATGTATTAATAATCTTTTTGTTAATATTCTTCATAGTTTTTATGATTTCTACATCATCTGTCCTTTTTCTTAACTGTATTGCCAACATTACACAGTAATGGTAGATCCAAATTCTGCTTAGCCCCATAGTTTCTACAGTAGATCACACAGTCACCTCCTTGGTTAATCCTGTTTGTCATGTGTCCATCTGTGAAGTGATGAGCTGTTAAAGTTCTGACTGAACACAATCTGTAAAAATAGTATTTCATGTTCTCTGTTGCAGTGAGTTGGCAACACGATTTTAACAGTTGGTTTGTTTGTGATTCAGTGTTTTGTGGGAAAGTTGGATGAGTAATTAATGATGATGCACCATTACAGCAGAGATGGATCTGCAGTTGCATGATGTCATGTTCAGTATGGTGGCGCTAGGTGCTCACATGACAGTGTAATATAATTTAGTTAATTCTAATCATCAGCTTTAAACATCCATCAATCCATCCATTCATCCACTTTACTCGCTTCTCCTTTCCAGGTTGTGGGTCAGCTTGTGCCTATCTCCAGCTGTTATTGTTCAAGGGATAGGGGACACCCAGGACATGTCTCTAGTCCCAGGAACACATAGACGATTTAGAGCAACCAGTTAACCTTTCATGCATGTTTAATTTGTGAGAGGAAAGCGGAGTACCAGGAGAAAACTCGCTCCACACAGAGAACATGTAAACTCCACCCAGTCTGGGAGGTGAACCTGCGAGTGTTTCACTCAGAGACGACAGTTCTAACCGCTGCTCCATAGTGCCGCCACTCTGAACAATTGACTTAATGTAAAATCTTTTGAATCCAGAAAACAATGTACTTTTTATATTTAACAAATAATCTTAAATAAAAGTGTTAAAGGTTTGCAGTTTTTATCCACCTGAAATGGCATTGCAGTGATGTAATGGTCAATAAATAATTAATATCTGTTGGAGGAGAAAATCAATAGAGTGAGTAAGTGTATATAAACAGTATATGCAGTGGAGCAAATGAGAGGAGATGGATGGATGGGAACCCCACCCAGGCCTGATTCCTCTGCTCCGTTCAGCTGTGTAGGAAGTATTATTTCTTCAGGACATGTGAGGGAGGACGAGCCTTTCTGTTTGCTTAAAACAAATTTGTTCCACTCAGTGTGCTGGTAGGTAGTCTAAAGTTGAAGCTTTATCCTCCTTTAGTTTTTTTTTTGACAAAGTCTCAGATCTAATGAGCTAAATCCGTTTGAAATGAGAAGTGTTTTTGTGTAGAAATGAATCTGTTTTCTTTCTGTTCTTAGTGTTCTGCATGCATCTTGATAACTTCCTCTTTTCTCTTTGTCTTTATGTTGCAGTGAAGCTACAAACAGCCTCCATCTGTTGACCTTATAACCAGCAGACTGGCCAGAATAATAGGATTCTGCTGCTTCCTTTGACCCAGAGTGAGTGTATCTGGCTGAGTGTCTTAGTTTTATGTCTAAATTGGATTGTATTTTAGCCGTAACGGTTGTGCTCTGGGTCTGGCATGAAGTTGCAGCAGTTGCACTTCCTCTTAAACAAAGCAAACTCCTTATTTAGAGCCTGAAAAACATCACAGAAAAGAACAACTCGTAAACTGAAGAGCAGAGCTTAACTTCCAGCAGCAGTTTGTGAAATTTGCACATGTTTAAAATGTTCCTTTTGTCTTGATAGTTTTTCAGCATATCTTAACGGATTTGCATTATTCATTATGACTGCTACCTTTGCTTCTTGGACATGTGGATACTGAGAACAAAGCTTTGGTTCTGGAAGACGATCTTGTAATCGGGTTTCTTGCTCAGGAAAAAGCCACTCCTGGTGCAGTCATGGAGGGTCTTGAACAACTCGACGTGGTTGGTGATATCAGCCCGGCTCTGGAGGCAACAGAGGACTTCATCCACTGCATGGATAGGATGCAAGGCCAAGGTCCCAACCTGGCTCAGACAAACCACCGGCAGCCTCAGAGGCATCCCAAGCAGCTGCAGGATGTGTCCAGTGCCGCCCTGGGGAAGCTGAGCTCCAGCGGCGTGTGGGGTCTGCTGGCTGGTGAGCAGCCAGAGGTCGGGCCCCTGGGTCTGGCCTGGGCCGACAACATCAGTGTGCTGGGCCTCGGCATGGGCTTGAGGCACGGCAAGAGAAGCCGAGCACGATCCACCAATGACCTTGCGGCCCATTTTCAGGAGTGCACCAACAACGCTGGCAACTCCTCGTCCAAGTCTGTATTTAAAAAGGGACACAACCGGTCCAGATCAGATGTTAACTACCGTCCATCTGCATACACTGACAATGGACTGCCCACAGTGGACTGCAACACGCTGAAGAACATGATCCTCAACCAGCAGCAAGAAGGTGAGTTCACTCAGTTCGTGTCACAATTTAAACATGAGCATTAAGGGTGTTGGATAAAAATAATCTTTTGTCATCATTTATATTAAAAATGTTGAAACATTTAAGTTTTATTTGTTTTGGACAAGAGTTTGCAGTCTTTTACATCAGTAACAATTCCACAATTTTCCCTTTGTTGTGTTAATATTTTTCTTTTGTATTATGCACATAGCAACTTTGAACCGTCACATAGATGTCCTAGTAACAGAGGTTCTGTTGTGCTTTCTTTGCCTGTCTTATTTGACTCACAGTATTGTGTAATACTTTGTGTTTTGCAAGATATACTTCATAAATACATCATTATTTATGATTCTATTTTGCTGTTCGTTGCATTAGTGAAGTGTATGTGGAATTGTAAAAATACTAACCAGGTCCAGTGTTTCCACTGGGGGGCGGTTATGCCAAAAAAATAAAAAAGACTTGCACATGTGACTCTGTGTATGTCGGTGATACAGAATTTGAACCACATTTTTATCTATTTTTGCTCATTCCTCAAGCATGAACCTGGAAGACATTGATGTGCAGACTTCTGTTGTGGGTTTAGTTTGGACTTTACCTGAAGATGAGGAAAACAGAAAACGAACGACCAAGCTGAGAGCACTAGGAAGAAATGAAGATTGAGACATTAACATAGATTCTACAACATCACAGAAACACAAAACACCATACCAGTTAAAAAATTAGTTAAAACACGCTGCAAATATTCCACTCTTCAGTCCATGTTTAACAGGAAGTCAGTAATTGTTTTTATTTACTGCAGAACTTTTCTATTTAAAGCCAATTGAATTTCTTTGAACAAAATTGTAATTTTGAGTTCCATCAATACTTGTATCAAAGACTAAAGTTTAAAAGCAGACATGGTTCCTGCCTTTTTCTCCTGTTTCTAAGCAATATTTTAACATCTGATCGTAACATCTACTTGTAAATGACATAATGCAGTAGATTTTTTTTTTTTAGAAATAATCAATGTTATTTCCTTTATCTGTCGGTATTTAGACTCTTTGTCTCTTTCCCAGTTTGGGTAACTGATCCTTTAATACCACTGCATTTGCCTAAATGGTCATTTGTTGTGTGGATAGTTGCTTTGACTGGTTGAAGATGGGGTCCTGCCCTCTGGTGACCAAATCACTGAACCTGAAGTATTCTTAATTCTCACCAGAAGGCTTACCCTTACCTGCATACACAACTCCACCTCCTCCTCCTCCTGCTCTGATCGGCAGTTCGTTCACTGAAAAGCTTTTTCAGCCTTTGAGAGGCTTTTGGAGGACAGAAGTCTGGACTATTTGTGCTGCAGATCGGGGCGTATGCTGTACTTAGACTGAAGCCTCCCCAGAGAAAGAAATAATGATAGAAGATGATGATAACTTAAAATGACACAGCTGTGATGATCCATATTCAAACAGTGAAACACACACACACATTGACTATTTGTTTGTGTGTTTTGGCCATCTGAAAACCTAAGGAGATCCTAAGGGATCCTAAGGGATAATAGCCTGTAATCCTGTCAGCAAATGGACTCAAATGAGGCGAGAGAAGAGGCAACCCAATTACCCAGCCCCTGATACTGGCAGGATTATTTAGTATTAGCATATGTGTGAAAAGATATCAGGCTGTTTAGTTTGGCTTGATGCGTATTGAAAGAAGAGAAGAAGGAAGAGGACAATAATAAGCAGAAGGCAAAGTGATTTAGCTCAGCCTAGCTGTGTCTCTTCATTCATGTAAATAACAAAAAAGAGGCCTGTTTGCCTTTCCATTAGTGACAGCTGGAGACGTTCAGAGTGTAAGTGGAACTGATTATCACAGTTTTACATAAAATACATACTGTATACATATGTACACTCAAACTAACTAGGTGAAAAACTTTTATGCGTTCTCTTTAGGTTTGGAGATAGAAAATCATAGATTCTCAAACTTGTAGTTTATTTTTTCTCTATGTAATTTTTACAAACAAAACAAGACAATTATTCAATTACTGAGAGACACAATTTGTAGCCCAAGTTTTAGTAAAGCATGCATAGTACTGAACAATGAATAAATCAGCTATAAAAATACACTCATGATCAAAATGTTAAGACCAATTGGAAAAATGGCAAGAATTCACGTTTTTGCACCATTTGATCATAAGAGGGTTCTAAGTAGAGCTTTGAAATGCATAAAAAGAAATGCGACAATAAAACAAACATCTGAGTTAGCATTTTATTGCAAATGAGTATTAAACTAAAATAGGCTGTTCATCAGCTGATTAAAAGTTTAAGACGACATGTAAAAAACCATAACCTCCCTATAATAGAAATAGAATTTGAAAAAACAGACACAGTGATGAGTATCCAAGCCAATCTTATTAATAATCTCAAATATTTAGTTTTGGCATGCTTGATGCTAGTGTTTCCAGGAGGCTATGGGAATATTGCTTCATGTGGTGAATATCTCTTTACAGTGGGCATCCACTGTCATGAACTGGTGTCCATTTTTGTAAACTTCCCTTGTCATCTATCCCCAAATGTTCTCAGTTGGATTTAGCTCAGGGGAATGTGCAGGATGGTCTAAAAGAGTGATGTTATGAATGAATGAATGAATGAATGAATGATACTTTATTAGTCCCATGAAGGGAAATTACAGTTTGGAACAACCCGTTATTTTCTGGAAGGAGTCTTTGCCAGGGGGGCATTGTGAACTGCAGTGTTGTCCTGTTGAGAAACAGTCATACCACACAGATGATTGCCTTCAATCATGAGGAATACCCTCTGCAACATCTTCACATAGCCAGCTGCAGTTTGACACCTATGCACAACCTGAAGCTCCATTGTTCCATTGAAGGAAAAAGCCCCCTGATCCTGATCTCAGGTGGGATCTCTTTGTCATGCAAGTAATGTTGGAAGGATTGTCAAGGTTAATTTTTTTCTCATCAATGAACAATACACTCTGCCACTTTTCAGTGTCCCATGTTTGGTGCTCTAGTGCAGGGGTTTTCAAAGTATATGAGCGTAATTAATTGTCTGAAAAACTTTAATCAATAATTTTTTGGCACTTGGCGATTAATACGATTAATGTCACCGGTCACTCCACTTCAGATATGACTTAACATAAAAAAAAAATAACTTCTGTAATTTATTTATCATAATTCCTGTTTAACTTGACCTATCAAGACAATTTAAAAATTAATGTATAGCCTGAAGTCTGCACTTTTGACACAATTTGGAACAGATTTTTACAGAGAGCAAATCTTTCCCACTAGAGTAATTTAAATAGGTCATGTGACTAGGACATGCAGGCGTAGGAGACTCCAGAGGATTAATTGTCATATTAATTCAACGTCATATTCGTTATCAGCTAAATACCACAATTAATCGTGATAAATTTTTTTGCCAATATCGCCCAACCCTACCTCCGGCTCAGGGCCGGTGAAATTCTTTTTGTCTACCACTTGACTTTCAACAAGAAAGGAGGTCATGACACTGAATTCACATTTTTGCATGATTTAAATATGGTCCCAAAATACCTATACTTTGCCATGAGTTCTAAAACTGTTGTGACCAAGTTGACCTTTCCTTCATTGGTTGGAGCCTCTGAGTCTATTTTGGTCTGAAGCTCCATTTGAATTTCTTCACCACGACTGACAGAAGGATCGCCCTCATTATTTAGGACAAGGCCCCAACCCATGGATCCATCTTCTGCTTCATCCTACCATTACTCATGAACAAGACACCTAGATACCAGAACTTCTCCACCTGAGGCAAAGAATCCGCCCCCAACCCGAGGGGGCATTCTATCCATTTCCAGTTAGGAATTAGGACTTCAGATTTAAAGGAACTGCCTCTGTGTGGAAGGTTACAATCCGAAGACACCATCAGAACCACATAATGTGTTTAAAGCAAAGACGAGACCCTGAGGTTCCCAAACCAGACACCCTCCTCTCCAAACATCGGAAAAGGATTTCATAATCTTTGGAATTTCCATAAAACAAGAGATTAAAAAGAACTATTTGCTATGTAAAAGAAGACACAAAGAACTTAAAAAAAAATATTTTCAAAGTATTAATATAGTTTTACAAGCTTTATGTGTTTTCACCTATTTGGTCATTTTAAGGTAATAAAAGACAAACAGGTTTACAGTGAAACAGAGTTCATGTTTCTTTATATTGTTGTTCAAATTGGTGTTTAGGCTTTTAAATTTTAACGCGTATGATTCAGTTCTAATGTGGTTCAATTGACAGATTAGTTTTACAACAAAAAAAATCTTACAAACTTAAAAGTTTGAAGGCTCACAATTATTTAATTTTTACTTGCAGATATTTAAATTGGTTATTACTGGGCTGATGTTTAATCTAAATCTACTAGTCACCTATAGTCAACCCCTAAAACAATCTGACAAAACTGATTTAGTTATAAACACCCACCAGACACTGTCTAATTGGCAAAAACATGCATTTTGTTTCTTTAATAAACTGGATCACTCACCTTGAAAAAAGTAAAAGTCAATTTGTAGCTGTGGTTAACGTGAGTGGGGAGCGAGTCCAGGGTCTCATCAATCTTACCAAAACCGTATCAGACATGGTGTCACTGCAGGTCACAGACTTTGCATGTTAACAAACCATTTGCTAAAAGGAATAAATCAATATGCAAATACATTTAACAGGACTCAGGTCTAGCAGATTGGTAGACTTCACGCTTGGGAGGGTCGAGATTAGAATTAAGAATTGCTGCTAGGAAAACGCCTTTTGTTAAATTAGCCTTTATGTCTACCTGTTAGGGTTCAACATCACATACAGTCCAACACTTCAAGCCTTCAGTTTGCCAACAACTAACTCTCCAGTAGTTCATCATGATACAAACATTTCATTAATGTAACTTACTAGTTTTCAATCTGACAATATTGTTTTTAGTTTTCTATCTATTATAATTCTCATAACTGGTTGATACATCAGTCAGTCCTTTTAAAGAAGAGTTATTACTTTATTCTCTCTGCTCATATTGAGCTTTAACAATCCTACATATGCTGGACTCAATAGAAACCGACACCTTCAGTATATTCACATTTAAAAAATAAATTTGGTGGGTGTACCAGTCTTTTAAAATGCAATATAAACACACTACTTTGGTGCTAAATGTAAAAAGAAACTCATGGCTGGTTGTAAATAATTGATGTGACACAGCAGCGAAGACAATCTCCTCTTAAAGTTGCCTTTAAATGTTTGTAAATCCTCGGGCTAGCCATGTCCCCCAACAGTTTTTACACAAAGGAAGCCAGCATTGTGCAGCCATAGGAGGTTTACTCTTAACCTGTATACTACCTCAGTCCTTTCTCAAGTCACATTGCAATGCGAAGCCGACCAGGCTCAGCTTGAAAGAGTTTTGTGAAAAGGTCTAGTTTCTGCTAAATACATTGAATTTAGTTTTACTGTGTCAAAGATTGGTTAATAAGCAGTAAGGAATGTCAAAGAGAAACGTGGAATTTTAGTTTTGTAATGCTCTTGAAAATGCCTGTTGAAGAGGCTTTAAAGATATATTACAAGAATGAAAGTTTTAAAACAAAATGAGACTGTATTTTCTTGTTTAAGCCCTGTAACTGTCTGGTCAATGGGAAGTTCTTTATTTTAAACACATGATCAGGAACACGTGTACATGAATCACCTGTGTTTCATTTCTTCCTGTTCTGTGTCTCTGTCCAGCTGATAAAAGCAGCAGCAGTAGTGTGATGAAGCAGGGAGAGATGGAGCAGCGTGAGGGGCTCTGGGGCCGATGGGCACCTTGCTACGTTGAGCTGACCTCTTGTGAGCTCCGGCTCTACACCCTGGACAGCAGTGCCAACCGGCAGCTGGGCACCGCCTTCTCCCTGTCGCACTGCCAGAGTGTCATCTCACCAGCACCCTGCAGCCAGTCCAGTCAGGTCAGCCAGCTTGGAGACCAGCGCACCCTCCAGGCGGTGTTCTTCAACAGCACGCGCCTCCAGCTGAGGGCGGCCAACCAATGGGAGGCCATGGAGTGGAGACGGTTGATGTGGGAGAAGGCTCAGGCTGCCAGGCCTGTAAGGCATCAGAACCAGGTTAAAAACCAACATATCGCCAGTTTTCCCACACCTATGTCACCGTCCTCTTCAACTTCTCCATCTGGGCTTGATACTAGACCAGATGGCGACAGTGACACCTCGACCTCAGCTGAGGCATCACTCTGTCTGCAGTCTGATTCTGTAGTCCTGAGCAGACCCACCACTCTTCCTTTATTTACTCAGTGCTGTCAAGAAATCCTCAAAACTGAACAGCTTCACTTGCTGATGGATCAGAACAACTGGCGGGCTTTCACCTTTATCCTAACAAGGTCCTCCCTCCAGGCCTTTCCTACTGAAGAACGTGCATCTGTATCTCCACCTGTCCTCCAGCATTCCTTGGCATCCTGCTTGGCTGTGCAGCATGATTTTGACTCAGAGAGTGAAGAGCCACAGGTAGATAAACGAAAAAATTTCCAGGTCGTTTTCCCCAAAGAGGTGCTCAGACTTCGGGCGAACGATCATCGGAAGATGCAGGAGTGGGTGAAGGCTATCCGGGAAGCAGTCGAAGCACAGAGACCTGCAGAAGAAAAGACGAGAGAATCAGGAGACGGACCTCAGGGCCTTCAAGGAGTGCTGCTAAGATCCAAACCTACAAGGGACAGGAGACAGAGGGAGACCCAGAGAGCCAAACGGCAGTCAGTCACAACTAGTTTCCTCAGCATTCTCACCTGTCTGGCTGTGGAGAAGGGGCTCACTGCTCAGAGCTTCAGGTGTGCAGGTAGGTGGTCTTTACAAACACTCATACTGCATACACTAACTGGTAGAATTAAACATATCAACTTTTTTCACATTTCATAACAAATTTTAGAATTGCTGCATAATGAGCAGTGTCATAAATAAAATCACCTGTCTCTCAAAACGT
The DNA here is from genome assembly GCA_031762555.1 of Cynodonichthys magdalenae. NCBI lineage: Eukaryota > Metazoa > Chordata > Actinopteri > Cyprinodontiformes > Rivulidae > Cynodonichthys > Cynodonichthys magdalenae. Next base: position 1,007,368 of record JARVJO010000061.1, read on the forward strand.
GGTTATAGGTTCAAAACTTGTTTCTTAAGAGTTTTATTTGTTTGAAATGATTAAAAGGAACTTTACTGACAAGGAAAAACCATCTTTATTCAGTTTTTATGAAAAAAAAAAACTGGACACAGCCTTAATGTAGAAAAAGAAAACTGACAGTTTTGTCTCAGCAGGAGAAATTTCAGTTTTAATTGCAGATAATCACTTTCCCAAGAAAGTTCCTACTGTTACAAATGATTCAAGTATTTGATATAAGACACATAGGATTTTCATACAAGGCTCTCAGACATAGCTCTTTTTGCATCTGCATCCACGAAAAACGAAAACAACAAACGAGATCTATGTACATGACAAGCTGAGCACGTGTTTATTTAGAACAGTAGTTTTTCATTTCAGTGTGATTAAAATAAACTCAGTAGCCATGTTTCCATCAACGTTTGTTAATGCACATTTTGAAGTATCACATTAGAAAAGGTAATTGGAAACAGCATATTTCGAAAAAAACTTCCTCTAATGTGCAAAAAAGTTCATACGCTCGCTTGAGGTGGTTTTGGGTTTTTCAAAAAAGGGTTAATATGCAAAACGAGAGATGGAAACACATTTGTTGAATTAGTTCTGACATAACGAACATTTACCTCACATGTTGATCAGCTGTTCCAGCTGTCTGTCTGGTACCGGTATCAGAGCAACTGCAGCTGGACCCTCCTGCTCTCGGCGTCTCCTTAGTTAATCCTGTAACGTGAAGAGAATTGCATTTCTTTTTCTACATTTCCAGACAGCAGTAACATCGCCAAAACTAGTTGATATGACAAAAGGAACAACTTTCTGATAGTAGCAACACGTTTCCTGATAACTTCTCTCCTGGGATGTGTATCCCTACCAGTTTGTGACTCCTACTTCCTGTTTATTACAGACATGCATCTGACATAATTACACTTTGCGTAGCCTGGTTGATTCGCTTCAAACCAGTTGATGGAAACATGTCTGATTCGCATTTCTTCTTTTTTCCTTTTTGCGAAATTTAAAGAATTTGCTCAAACATCGAATTAAAATTGGATGGAAACACAGCTAATGATTAATGCAAAACTTTTGTTCACAGTAAAGACAAATGAACATATACAGACAGAGGAAAAGCATGATCACTCTGCCTTTGCCTCCAACAGCCAAGATACAAAATTTTAACATCATCCTGTTCAAACAAACTAGTTGTTTCCATTGTCACAACTTTCTCAGTCAAACATCGGTTTTGTTTACTTTCATAATAACAAATTTTTACTTTCCTGAAGTTTTAGTTGTGGGATCAGATCAGAAATCAGAGGTGATCATGAAGAAAACCTGCAGCTTTACAGATGAAGTTTGTTGAAGAAAGTTGGGACAAAGCAAACAGATTTTAAAAATTAGAAGAAAACCGTTAAAACAGCATATTTGCTCCAAGTCCCTGGTCTGAGTTTTACAAACTCCTTCCTGGCTCTTCAAACTGAACATACTCCTGCTGGTTTGCTAATAGCTTTATGTAATTGTGGGATGTTTTAGTTGTACAAGAATTTGTATGCCTATAGTTTTCTTTTTGAGTTATGTCTTGCTTCTATTAGCAAGGCAGACGTAGCTTCTCTCTGAAAATGTTTTTTTTCTGCTCAGGACTTGTGCAGTTCCTCCCTCCTTTATGAATATTCCAGTTTGTCCTCATACGAGGCTCTTGGACGAGCCCATAAATGGCAGGCGGGGCTTTAGCTCTCCCTGAGTGTGAAACATGGGCTTCTTCTCACTCTCTCTTAGGAGGGCTTTGAATAATCACCACTCACCTCCCTTTTTATTTGTAACAACTGGCTTATTAATGCAGGGCCGCCTGAAAGGACAGCTGAAACAGGAACAAGGATAGAGGCCGTCTGGGGGCAACTGCTAATAATTGGTAGGCTTAAAGCATTGGTGGAGAGAAAAAAAATGAATGAATAAATGAATCAATAAATGAATGTGTGGCAGTGAAAGCAGCCTGGGGATGCTCCGGTGGTCAGCTGTTAGTTGAAGGGGTTTCATTTCAGAGCTGGATGAATTAGACAGCTGGATCGGTTTATTTTCTTTACAGAACTCACCTCACTTCATTTTTTCCGCTCTTATCTCTCCCTTCTTTCTGTTTGCTTTCCTAATTGCATTCAATGTTGTCCTCTTTTTGTCTCATGTAGCGTGCTGTACCAGCATTCATAAGACTATATCCCTTCTTACTCACCTGGTTATTAACAGATCTTTAACAATCTTTTAAAACATTTAAATAAATAAGACTTTGCGAAGCGTTTACAGGTCTTTCATAAATATATACATTTAATATAATGTTTTTTTTTACTGAGAACCTAAGTCTTGGAATTTTTCTACACCAACTTTAAGACAAGACTATTTATTGTTGTTGACAACCTTTGTATTTTCTTAATTTTTTTTATTTCATCATTTTAATCTCAGGTATTTTTTATTGAGACTAAAAGGTTAAAACAAAAGTAAAAACTAGATATTTTCACAGAATCCCTGGTCTAAATTCTTCAACATTTTTTAAATTTGATTCCCCCCTCCCGAATTAAATAATCCTTTCCAATTTTTGGTAAAAAGGCATTCAATTGGATTGTACAGAAGTTATATAAAGATGTAGAAACATTTTAGGCAACTTGGTACCAATACTAGCTGTGCTTTGTTAATAAGTGCTTGAATCACTAGTGTAACAAAGATTATGAAACAGTGTCTTGTTTTAATGAATAATTTCAGAATCTAATGATTTTTCACAGTAAAGACTCATTTGTATCTCTATCAACACAAAACACAGGACGGTTGGTACACAGGATGTGTCTTTAGTTTTCACCTTCACTTCTTTGATCATTTTTAGGTCCAACTTTTGCATATTTTACTTTCATTCATGAACATATGAGTGATTTTTTAACATTAAAATGTGTTCAACTCATTACTACTTTCCTTTTGAAGGAAATGGTTTTCGTTTGAAGGCTGTGACTCCCCATCGCCCCATAACCTCTGCCTACACACACAAACACACACACACACACAGAGTTTCTCCTCGTGATTGGTGGCCCCTGTAGTTTCATTGAAGCACATTCTCAGGCCCCCGTTGGACCATGTGAGTTGGTTGGATCGAGGTGAAGTGGGAATCAGTAGATTTGTGGGATCTAAGGAAGTAGGAGGTTCACATCAAAAGGTTGACGGTCTCTTACACACAGAACTCCACACTGGTCCACGTTTTCATTGGAGTGTTTGGTCGGTGTGAATGAAAAACATCAAAGCTCAAGCTTCTCTTGTCTTTGCAGTTTTAATTCACACATGTACATAACACACACAGACACACACACACACACCCCGGTGTCCTGTCAGAGGTGTGGTAGTTTGAACCAGTGGCGGGCAGATGAAAGCATGAGTCCTCTTTTCGCCCTGATGTCATCTCTCTCTCTCTCTGTCTGTGTCGTTGTCTCTTGCCCAGTGTGAGCGGGTCAAAGTGACCCTCTCTCTCTACAGAGAGCTGCAGGACAATCGTTGAACCTTTTGAATTCCCATTCATCTTTCCTTCTGTCCCTCTTCCTCTTCATCCCAGAAGGACGCATAAAAGATCAGAGACAAGTGGAACATTCAGTTGTTACTTTGCTGACGGTCTTGGAGTTGTTTTAAAATGTAGTAAAAACAAAAACCTAATATTTGTAGCCCTTGTGCATCAGTTAAAATCAAAAATTAAGTGTAAGAATTTATGAAAAAAAATCTTATTGGGTTGTCTAAAAAAATATGTTTGTCACGGTCCTCGTGCACAATCTGATACTTCTGGACATTTCTGTCAAACCGTTTGGCTTTAAAGTTAAACTTCCACATAAAAATTTGTCCAAAATACAAAAAGGAGCCAATCGGGATCAAGTAGTTTAGATTAGCCTGATAGTGATTCAAGATTGACATCTTGAGGCCAGCACTGATTGGATCAGGCCCACCTCTAACTATAATAATTATATTTATGGCAAATTTTGCACAATCTTCTCTTACTTTTGAAACAACTGTTTAAAAAAAACAGAACGTAAAACCCTCACTTGTTCCCAACTGCTTGGGAGCTGTTTCCTTCATTTAACTGCTTCCAGTAACTTTGAAGAGATGTTTTTGTTTTTGTTTTTGTTTTGCCAGAAAATCAACAAAGGCTGAACTGGAGCAGTTTATATCTCAAAATTGTAGAAGCATTTTTTTTCATGCAATAAAGCCCCTTACTCATTTTATTTTATATTTATGAGGACAAATGTTTTTTATAGCACTAGTTGGTAAATTATGAATTCTGTTATGTATTGAAAAGATATCAATTTATTATAATGTGTTTTTTTATTTTAACCATTTACCTTTTAGGTAAATTAGGTTTTCCTGTGGTTTTATTGCTTGTTGTTGGTTTGTCATCATGTGATTCATAATTAAAACATCATGGAGGGCTTTAGGTGTGGTAAACAGAATTTTACAACATGTGGGTGTGTCCTCCTTATGTTCTCATCCTATAGAATTTGAGGTCACGGCCAAAGGTTGGTTTTCTGGTTCTCAAATGTTTTCAGGCCTTTTAGGTATGCGTCTTTGTTCCTGCGGTCCCCACAGAAGCAGACCAAATTGGAGGCCATAGTTGGCCAGAGAATTGGTTCGGTGGTCAGCCATTTCCTCGAAGTGACACTGTGTTTCTCTGACTGTTAACCATCACCTCAGCATGCTGGCTTACAACCAGAAGACTTAGGGTTGTTTTGAAAGGGCAACAGCTCCAAAACACCAGCATGACTTCACTGCTAAATATATGAATTACATATTGATATTTCACTTTAAGTCTGTCAAGTAGATAAGACTGTTGTCTGTTTATTTACCTGAACTGCAAGAAGAGAGAATAAAAATATACAGTTTGACCTGGATCTAGCAGACCACTGGAGGACATTGATGTTGACCTAGTTTTATAGTCACTGTTCCTGGCTCATAAATTCTGTTGCTCAGTAAAACAGATTTCACTGCGCTCTTCAAGCAGGATTTGCTTTAACTCTAAACCACCTTGTGATTAGATGTCTCAGTAACTTAAATTTGTAAAATTTATCACAAATCATGGGAAAAGTTTGTGTAAAAAGTGCAATTTTCATCAGTACCATAACTACTTTCCATAAAACCTCTTTATTGATCTTATTCAGTGGTAGTAACTCCTACACCGGAAGAACATATCCGTCTCAGAACCAGATGTTCAAAGTTCTGCAGCATGTCAAGTGACACCTGCATGCAGATTTCCAAACCTCATCTTACCTAATTACTTCATTAGTTCCCAGTGATCATACCTAAATACACGTTTCATCCAGTGCCATCACAGAATTGACAAGTAAAAATAGATTATTGTCGCAGCGAACCAAAACATTTTGACTTTCTACTTCTGAGGTACACTGACTGCAGCTTGGATTTTTTGTGCTGTGATCTGTAAAAAAAGTGCTCTCTGAATATTTTCAAACCTATAACAGGCCCCTTTAAATAACAGGGTTGTGTGTTTTTTTTTTGTTTTTTTTTTTTTGAAGTTTTGAGTTTGTAGTGACTTCAGACACCATGTGTCCTCTGCAGTTCAATGAAGATGAATAACAGTGGGACTCCCAGATGATATGGAGTCCAAATACCAGAAGTCTTGACCCAGTCTTTGGACCCTATATTCCAAACTAAATGAGCATCTACAGGATGTGCCTTAACAAGGCTGATTCATGAGGCCTCACCCCACAAACCACAGAATTCAAAGAACCTCAAACCACCCTGCTGGTTGCCAGACACCACAGAAGTCCAGACCTACTTCAGTTGTGTCTGCCATCATAAAGAGCAGGCGATCATGTGTGTGCATTATAGTTACTGCAAAATGTCTCATGAACCACTGAACACGTTTTAATAAACTAATGATTGGGTGAACATCTATAGCTGAACCACCACAACTAACTAGTAACTAACTAGTGGTAGTAGCTGAGAGTCATCCACAACACATACTGTGAGTGCTAAAACACTGTGCAAAATCTTAATTTTAAACTTTGGCATGAAAAGTGATCTGCATGCCTTCAAGAAATGCTTGTTTCATTATAAGCAAATATTTTTATTGTTGTGTCATATTTAGATAAATCAAGCTAGTTAATTTAATAAAGGGAAAAAAATAAAGAAATTAAAACATTTATTGTTGCTGAAATCAAGCTCTTCGAAAGAGACTGTTTTGTTTTAAAGGCTCTCCTCCTCAGTGGTATCTCGGCAGCACGGTCAATTTGTGCTAAATGACCAATCAGTACAGACCCAAATTGAAGCATAAAAACATGCAAACAGGTGAATTTTGCTTAATAGGTCCCCTTTAATGGAAAAAGTAAATTAGATGTTTGTTAAAGTTAAAAAGTTCAGCTCTGTCTGAATTAAACTCCAACATAACTATTTTAGTTTTTTTCCATCATTCGTTTTTAAATGCTGATAAAACTAGTTTGTGCTACTCGGCTGTCAGATTAGAATATGGTATAGAAAATGAGCTGATCTAACTTCTCTGATCTTTCTTCTCTTCTGTAAAGATGGTTCCTTCCTGTCTTTTTTTCTTTTATCTTCACTCTTGTGTTTCTGATGTCGGAGCACAGCGGACAAACACGTTGACACACGTCCCTTTGCTTCCGTTTTCTCCATCTTTTCTGCGGTGAGCCTTTGTATTTTTTTTTTTTGTGGGGGGAAAAAAAACTAGATGACAATCTCACATTTCTTTTCTTCCTGTCTCCTCTTTGGATTTTCTGTTTTCCTCCAACGTCCATGTTCTCTGGATAAGGGACACCTGTTGTAGCGCTGAACCGCACAGTTGTTAGTGTGTGTGTGTGTGTGTTCATAGAGCAGGTCCGGGTGTTTGGGTGAAGAACAAACTTTAAAGAACCTGGAAGACAAAGCTGAGAGAAGCTATCAGGCTAAACAGAGCAGAGGATCTGTTGGCCTTTAAAGCATTTTTTATTGAAAGTTTTTGTTGTGACTACAGCAAAGCAGAGACTGTTATCCTGGGGTTCCCTTCAGATTAACTGGGCAGATAGATTGTTGTTAGGTAGAATGTGTGTTTTAAATAGAAGGCATTAAGAAATTTTTGCATAGAGTTGAAATATTGTGTGCAATGTGTGGATTTTTGAATTTCAGAGATTAATTTGGTTTCTGTGTGTATTTTTTTTTCATCAACTGATCATTTACACCCACACACGCATAAAACCTCCATAAAACTTAAAACAATGTTTGAATACTGTAGTGATCTACAAAACCTGCTACAGTTTGATTTTTACACCCATTGTTTTGCTTTGCTGCATTTAGCACACATTTGCAAAACTATTGCTGTGATTAAAAACTGTTAAAACAGCCACATCAGAGAGAAAGAGAGAAGTGCAAAACTTTAGGCTATGCTGTCACAAAAAACATCAAAACCTCACATTGTTAAATAAAAATAAAACTACTTGGGTGGAAAATATGTTAATTTAAAATCTTGTCTTGAGACATTCTTGAGGCTTTCTGACAGTCTCAGTCATCCTGTGGATATTGTGGAGATCCTTTTCGTAGATTTATCCAGATTTTATCTTCGCTGATTATGTTTGTTTTAGGATGATCTTTTTTTTCTTCTTTTCAGGAACATTTACAACAACAATAAAAAAAAACAGTCAATCAGTAAATTACGAAGCCTGTCCAGTGACATGGAATAAAATTTTTTATAAATAACGCGTGGCCACGACATAATTATCATGTGGCCATGAGAAAACTATTGCAGTGATTGAATTTCATTTTATTTTAATATTTCATTGAATAATGTTAGGCATAAAATAGTTCTTAGTGTTATATACAAAAGCGATGACTGGAGTTGTATTTCTCCAAAAAGCTTTATTTTCTTTTTTTAAAGCTCAAAACAGGCTCCCCTCTCACACCCAGCTTTCTCTGTGGAAGGAGTTGAAGATATGTTGCATTTAGGAACCCAGTAAAAAAATCAGTGTCTGACACACACCTAAGGCATTCATTTTCATTTTATAAACAGGGTACTATGAAAGATGAAATGTTTATATTGACATATGCCTAATAATGCACGTGGGATAGACTACTTGTAAACAGTTAAAAAAAAACAATGTTTTCAAAATCTGACTCCAACAATCTGCTCAAAATTCATGGCCAAAAGTTATTTCATGGTCACAATTTTTTTTATGTAATGTCACCAAACGTGCACCGTATTAAATTAAATCCCTGTGTTTTCAGATGTTCCTAAAGCTACAGATTAACGTACTGGGGTCAAAGTTTCTTTTAATTTCATTATCTGCAGGTTTACTGCTCTGTGGTATTTAGTGAGGTGCAGTAAACTGACACAAATTAACACTTAACTGTTTGTTCTACAACCCTTTGTGTCATCATGACTTTTTTTGCTTTGCCAACTTCAACACATCTTACATTTATAAATCTGTCTTGTGCAACACGTCACGAATCAATCTGTGAACACAAACAGTTTTTATAGATAGATAGATCTTTGCTGCTGATACTCAAGGTGTCGACATTATAGGATAATTTAGTTGATCTGGTTTCCTCATTACAACAAACAGTCAGACACACTTGTGTCACAGAAGTTATCAGATAAATATTGACATGATGACTTTCTCCCCAGGTTGTCAGCATCCAATTGGTCTGTCCAGAGGAAAGGCAAAAGTTTGTTACTACAGTGGCTGGTACTACTGTCAGAGCTGCCATCAAGATAACTCTTTCCTCATCCCGGCTCGCCTGCTGCACAACTGGGACACCAGTAAGCACAAGGTAGGAACACGCTCATTAAAATACTAAAATTGATAAGTCAATGGACAGTCTTTAAAAGTCCTGAATGGAAGGTAATTTTAACATAAAATCAGATTCACAACACTTCCAGATATCTGAAATTGATTTATTACTACACATATTAGTTAACAAAGATATCTCCACTTATATTTTGACTAGACAAAATACCTATTTCAGTTATCTCTAATGACATTGTGACTAGTATAAATGACATAAGATTTATTGATTTATTTATTAATATTTAAATGTATTTGTTTGATGGATGGATAGTCATAATTCCAATTAAAGATATAAGATTTAAATGACATCAATATTAAAGATATCTTAAATGTATTTATAGATATCAAATACTGTATATGAATTCAGCTAGTGCATATTAAATTGCAGCTATCTTGAAAGCAAATAATGACTAGGCAAATTTAACTTAGAGATATCTAGAACTGTAATCATGACTAGTTCCTTTTAAGATATCCCCAATTGTACTAGAGATATCTTGAATATTGATCATTTCCTGTCAAAATGTCAGATTTACATAGCATGTTGGCATTTTAACCTTACTGAGCCACTAGCCTTACTGTTTAGTAATTTAATTCATAAAATGTATTTAATTCATTTAAAAAACAATCTCTCTACAGTAAAATAAAAAATAAAAACAAAAAAAGCAAATCATGCCATGAATGAAAAAGGTGCAGTGAAGAAAAAATCTTATTTTATCTGTCCCTTATTTTAGAAAAAAAAAAACAACTTTAACAAACTCAATATTCAATAACTACAAATGGTATTTTTTCCCAATATTTTCGACTTAATCATGTTTTTAAACATAAACATTGCTTTGGAGGGTTTTATAATAATAGCAAGAGTTTTTCACAAACTGTACATCACCTCTTCAGACTAGTTTAAGATCAAGGTTTGATAAAGATCTCCAGTCCCTTTAGGTAATAATGACTTTCTCTCTTTACAAACTTTAACTGAATATTTGAAGGTAATAAGCGAGGGTCACATTGTTTTCGTACTGTGTTTTTTTTTTTTTTGTCAGTGATTTTTGGTCAACCATAGCACAAAAACGGCTGCACCGATCGACATGAAATTTGACAGGACTGTAGATGAGTCCAACCTACACTGCTCCAGCCAACGGTTTTATGATACACCCCATATTTTAGGAGGGGGTTCCATCCAAAGAGGGGGTGTCTGGACATAGAAAAATGCTTTAACTCAAACACTATTCAACATAGGAGCTTAAGATTTATTTGTTGTTTAGCTCTGATGGACTATCCATCAGGTCCACCAATCTGTGCTCCCACCTTATCTGAAAAAGGAGTGTCTGTACATATAAAACTGCTTAAATCAACCTTCTTCATCCACCCAATCCCATGATGCATTGCGGGTGAAAGCTGTCTGAATGGAAAGCAGGAAATAGCTGTAACAATATTTTCATATTTCTCTTTTTCTTTGACAGAAAATTAACTTTTAGAAAGTTTTTAGGCGGAAATGTAGCACTGTAAAACTCAAATATATACTTGTTTTGTCAATATTTTGCTTAATTACAATTTTACTCTAATATTTTTGGAACATTGCAACACTCTGCTTCCTGCTGGAGAGACGGTGCACGCACACACTGGCACACACAAAAAACAGCAGCGCAAGGCGGGACAACTTCAGATAAGTGATCATTTCCACCTGTTTCGTGCAATAATATTTTTTTATCATTGTTTTAAAAACAACGGGTGGCACGGTGGCTCAGTTGGTAGAGCTGTTGCCTCTCAGCAAGAAGGTCGCCGGATCAAATCCCGGCTCGGGGACCTTTCTGGGTAGAGTTTGCATGTTCTCTCCG
>JARVJO010000061.1:1033659-1044752 GCA_031762555.1 Cynodonichthys magdalenae
ATTCTGTCCATAAAAGTTATGAACAGAATCGGTGACAAAGGGCAACCTTGGCGGAGTCCAACTCTCACCGGAAACAAAAAATAACAAAATAGAGACAATCAAAAAATTCCATCATGATCAATTTTTACCCATCACTTTATTTTTTTTAAATGATAATGACTAAACATTCAATAGAATGTGGCTGTTGTCATGAGGTTTTGCCTGAGTTCTCAGGGCTGTCTTGATGTTGTTCTGAACAGGGGCGCCTGCAGGATTTTATCGGGAGAGTATGTACAAAACCATCACTGCACCTCACACAAATACAGATGCGCATGGTGCTCAAAAAACCTTGCGTCTGTCCCACACCGGTCCCACGCACATACAAACTGTCTCGCTTTTGACCCAGTTACCTTATGTAAGGACAAAAAAATTAAAAATCAACAAACGTTATTTAGTGGCTGCAGTTTTCAACATTAGATAATGTGACAGACACGCTCCAAAGCTTCCTGTTCATATCTTTTCAATGCGCTGTCAGCTCCTGGATAGCGAGATGCATTCAGTATGGTGCCTAGATTTGAGGTGATGCTCAGATGGGAATCTTTTATTTATTAATTGATTTTTGATTGAATAAGACACCTCCGTGATGTAGGCCTACTCCATGCTGAAAATGTCTCTGTGTGAGTGCGATGCAACAGAACTTGCTGTCTTGTGAAGCCTCGTAGATTTTTTTCTCCGCCTCACCTTGCTTATTCATTCATTAAGTCTTTCAGACTTAACTGGTCAGGGGTGTTGGATGCATTCTGTCAAAGTGACGGACGGCCTTCAGATTTTTCTGTGACTGTGTAAAAAACCTGTCAAATACGGAAAATATTCCATTACTGCGACCCCTGATGGCCATGTGGGCATTCTAGGTGTCATGTCAGTTGGGACAGGAGCTAAAGTGTGAAATGAGATTTAGTAATCACTTTTATTGGGTATAGATGTTAAAAACGTAAATTAAACTTGTTAAAACTTATAGAGAGAGTGCAGACTGTATGCCAGCACCCTTTGGTCAGATGTTATCTGTTCTAAGACCTTTTCCTCAGTGGATGATAAACCTGATATAATATAAATAAACGTCTTGGTAAGGTCTTCAGGTTGTATTAAGGTGGGGTATGCTTCACATTACACATCATGAACAAAAAACAAAATACACTGCCTGACCAAAAAAAAAAAAGTTGCCCCCAAGAAAAGGTCACACTAATATTTTGTTGGACTGCCTTTAGTTTTGATAACAACACACATTCACTGGGGCATTGATTCGATAAGCTTCCTAGACCTGACCAACTGCAGCAACCACAGATCATAGCACTGCCCCCACAGGCTGGTACAACAGGCACATGATGGGTCCCCACTATCCTTCCAGTTCTTAATAATCCATTGTTTTATTAGTTTCTGCAATCTCCTTAGATGTTTTCTCTGCTTGATTCATGCCAGCGATTTGACCCTTCTCAAACACTGACATCTTCTCCACAACCACAGGATGTGTCTTTCGACATGATTGTTTAAGAAATGAGAATAAACTCATTGCACTAGTTGGGGTAAAATAACTTGTTGCCAGCTGAAAGATAATCACTTATGCAGTAATTATCCAATAGGAAGCTTGTACCTATTTTCTTCGTTAAATCCACATGGCGTCTTTTTTTGGCCAGGCAGTGTATGTCCACAGTGGTTCTGAGTAAACTGCTGTTGTTGTATTATTTAAAATGAGTTATTTTTTGAGTCTTTCATTTATTTGAGTTATTTCTGTGGAGGTTGACTTGTTTTTCTTTTTGTACTCTCTTGATCATGTCAAATGTTATCATTTTTTCTTTGCATATTTTTGAATAGTTTTAATAGCTATTTTTTGATTTGTATCTCAGTCTCAGTTTTTAATGACGTTTAAAAACCACTATGGCTTTAGTTCAGTGTCACACCTGGACCTGTTCTGTGCAGACACACAAACTGCTCCATAAAACTCCCTTATTACTTCTTACCTATTATTATTATTATTTTAGCAGGAAGTGTGTTGTATCCAGGATTTCATATTTGTGAGTGTAGACTGAAAGGCAGACGTGTCCAGATTATTAGTTATACATGTTGTCAGTGGACTCTAGCTGTCGTTGACCTGCTCATCTGATTAATGCAAACAGTTTATGTTTCATCTGTGCATGTGGTTTCTTCCTCCTCTTCCTGTCTCAGTCCTCCTCTCGTCCTCTTGTCATCTAAAAACAACATGAAGGAGGTTATAATTGGGAGGTCCAGAGCTCTGCCAGGTGGAACCACTTGTGTCTGAATACAGGCTCAAGCTTCTCTCTCAGGATCTCTTGTTTATCGTGTCTCTGCTGCTCTCTCCTACTTTCTGCTCTGGGTTTTTGTTACTTTTTCCATCTGTGTCTCACATGCACAGGTCTAACTATGATCATAAACAGCATAGCTTGATGAGGCTTTGGAAACACAGAGTTTTAGTCTAGTTTCACCCCCTCAACCTGTCCCCCATCTCCTCTCTGCTTCTTTAGGAACCTGCCAAGCGTTAAAATTTATTTACTTTCTTCCTTCCTCCCTTCCTTCAGTTTCTTCTCCTGTGTTTTCCTGTCTTTTATCTTGGCCAAAGACAACTTGTCTTATTTGGTTTTAAATTGTTTCTCCATCTTTATATTTTTCATCAATTTCTATTGTCCCTAATCAACACTAGATATGGTGATATTTACCACCTATTGACTCGGTGCAGTGTGTTAGTGTCTTGGTTTGACGGAAGGTGGGTTTGGAATTCCTTCATCTGTTAGCCAGGGGACGTGGGACAGACTCGGGACTCAGTTCTGGCCGCTGGACCCCTGGTTCTAACAGCTCCAGTATTCTGATAGTTATAAGGCATCGTGTTTGTTTAGCCTCTGCTCTCATTTGACCCAGTGGAATCATGTGTTTGTGCATTTCTTTGCCAAAAACAACCCCCTCTGCTTGTGTTTCTCTTGTTTCATATTATTTTTCTGTTTATGGAACTGTTTTGGTCTGCAGCCTCTGGCAGAAGATGTAATAATTAAAAAAACATAACCAGATCAAATCACTTGAACTGGTTGGTAAGATGGTGGTGTTTTAGGCCACACTGATATTAGACTGCAGCTTCCAGCCCTGGAGGATAATTACAGCACAGTCTGCCTTTGGAAAGCTACATGTATGGATTCAACAAAAGTTTAAAAGTCTGTTTGGATTTGTTCTACTTCCTGAAAAGGCTTAAAGATCAGTTTGATCTTCAGAGCTACAAACAAAGTTCATCCAATTGTAGAATAAAAAATGCGGTGTTCAAAATGATATGTCTGAATAAATGCAGGAATCCACTGGATTTCTTCTAAAAGCTTTATTCTGGTCTCTGACTCCAATCAGTTTTAGCACAGACCTCAGCTCAAGACCTTGAGTCAAACTAAAACAAAACATCCCAGTCTGTCCAGACTGGATCTGAACAGAGACTCTGCAAAAACTCCCCCCCAACTTCAACATTATAACCTATTTAGTCTCTTCCTAGTTACAACCCCTGAAGGTGGTACCTTTTACGGCAGACGTAGAACGTAACTAACTTTTGTTTACAGACAGAACACATTGATAAGACACACCGACCAACTCTGTCTGTTTTAAACTTACTGCTGCAATGATCAGAAAGTGTAAAATATAAAATTGCATCAAAAATCAGTTGATCAATTACAAAATTTTCTTTACAATGATCGGTTCATCATGTGTCTGTGATAAAACTGTCTTTGTTGGACTTTTTATTACTTTATTGCAAGCACTCCATCACTTTTCTAATATGTCACAACCTGAGCTACACTGCTCGGCCAAAAAAAAAAGTCTCAACCTGGATTTAACTAAGGCAGTGGTGTCTAAAGTCAGTCCTCAAGGGCCGGTGTCCTGCATGTTTTAGGTGCTGCCCTGGTTCAACACAGCTGAACCTAATGAGTGCTTAGTTAGTGGGCCTCTGAAGACCTTGATGACAAACTGAGAAGGTAAATCATCTATTTGAATCTGCTGTGTTGAAGCAGGGACAAATCGAAAACTTGCAGGAGACTGGCCCTTGAGGACCGGGTTGGACATGCCTGAACTAAGGTCTATGATGTGGGGTTGCTGCAGTTGAAGAAAGCTGCTAAATTGTGATCGCTGGGGCAACAGACGTACTTAAACCAAGTTTTTAAATTCGTAAAATGTTCATTTCAAACAAATTGTGGGTGAGGAATTCTGGCTTTGTGACTGACCGCAGTTCAGTGAATTAAACCCGATGCAAAAGATTAACTTTAGTGATGAGTAATAAGTAGGACACAACGCATCTGGAGTTGAGGAAGTCTATCAGGTGTGTGATGATAACATGACATCATATCAATGTGATCATCCTCTCTCCTCTTCCTCTCTCCTCATCCCCAAGGTGATTGATGGGAAACTGGCTCCCTTCCTGTCCAAGGTGATCAAGTTCGCCAGCTCCCACGTGTTCAGCTGCAGTTTGTGTCGAGAGAAAGGTTTCATCTGTGAGCTCTGTCAGAACGGGCAGGTCCTGTACCCCTTCCAGGAGAACGCCACCCGCAGGTACACGTCCTCACATCGCCTCTTCAACCTGCATTCAACCAACTCAAGTTTAACCCTTTATCTGTAGGAAAAGTAAAGATATTCTGCCGGTTGTTTTCATGAAAACTGTAACTTTGTTTGCAGGGTCATTGCGAGCCAAAATATTGGACCAACTTTCTCCCTAAATGTGTCACATTTGGCTTTTTCTCTGTAAAATCAAAGAAACTAGATTTTAGGAAAATTTCTAACTACCAACACATCAGAGCATTTTTGATACCTTATTTTTTAGGTTTCTTTTTTACCCAAATAACTCTGTTCAAACTGACGTATCTATAAATGCTTTTAGAGCTTAAATGAAAGTAACTGACAGATGTTTGAGGTTTAAAATCTAAAGTATGACGCATTCAAGTAAACTAATAAATGTTCTCTCAGTACTTAGTAAGAAACAAATCAGTATTAGTTCTTTTATCTTTTAGCTTTATTAATAACTCTTATATTAATTATTAATCAGTATATAATTAAGGGTACCCTTATAGTGAAGTGGTACTGGATCATTTTTCTGTTGTCATCTTTGATTACAGGAAAATCACAAACTAATTTTTTTTATCTTTTGCTGAATTTAGGTGAGTTTTAACAGTTGATCATAAAAACCAGTCAGATAAAACGGAGGTGAGACCTTTAATCAGCTGAACTGTGGACGTGATGCTTTGACAGTAAAACTGAGTCTGTTGTTTGTTTCTGACAGGTGTGTGTGTGTGTGTGTGTGTGTGTGTGTGTGTGTGTGTCTAGAAGGGATTTTTCTCGACACAGTCCAGAACATCAGTGACAGTCAGAGTGACAGTCAACAGAAAGATAAGAGCTGATCCGTAGGGATTCCTGAAAGACTCTGTTGCCTAAAACACACACACACACCAAGTTGTTGAGGTGTTTTCTGACTTGTGAAGAAAGTGTTAAGTGTGAACTGATAGCAGCTGCATCAGCTATTATCAGGGACAAACTGTAGAGGGAGAACTGAGTGGAAACACTTATTTATATCAAATTTACAGTCTTTTTTAGCATCAGATGGGAACAATAAGATAGCGGTCCCTGTTGAAAATCTACATGAAATCAAAGATATAATAATAATAATTATTATTATTATTATAACTTTTTATAGAGCGTTTTCAAATTGCTGAACAGTAAAAAATAATTTCTAAAAATAGAATAACAGAAACAGATCAAACAAGGCAAGAAGGACAAAAAATAACAGTAAGATAGGATAGAGTGAACAAGTGAGTCTTTAACTTTGCTTTAAAAACCTTCACAGAACAGGCCTGCCTGATGTGCTGAAGGAGAATGTTGCACAGTGAGGGGACACGATCACATTCAGCAATGGTTTTTCTTCTGGCCAGTACCTTCAGATCAGAGAGAACGAGGTGGAACATAGGGGTGCAAGAGGTCAGAGAGGTATGGGGGCACCAGACCATTTAAGCCTTGTAGGTGAGCAGCAAGACCTTAAAATCAGCTCGTACCTGACAAAGCAACTGGGGAAGAGATGACAAAACGGGTAATATGGTCGTACTTCCTGGTAGGAGTTAAAATGCTGGCAGACACCATTTGGACCGCCGGCAGACCATTATCCAATAAGTAAAGACAACTGCAGTGGAAAAAGTCAACTTGTAATGTTTGGTTAATGATTTCTGAATTTATTGATCACCTTTTAGCAACTTTTATTCATCCTGGGATATTTAATGTTCACAGATCTTTGCAGCTAAGTGTGACAGTTTCCTCCCAGCTAATGAAAAAGGTGCTGAAAGTTTTGCAAGTAATGAAAGCTTTTGAGAAATGTCTCTCTTATTTTTATTTTAGCCAAAAGTTGGAATGTCACTCAGTCTTTCAGGTGGATCTCAGTCAGCATTTTTTTTTGTTTAGTTTGTTTTAAGATTTGGGAATTTGAAAAAGCTGTCTGTTGTCCTCTGAAGTTCAAAAAGAGATTTAATTTTGCATTTTTGGAAGCAAACATGTCAGAGATAAAAACCCTTCTGGATCAAACCAAAAGGGTCCACTTCAAAAGATCAGAACTATCCCTTTAAAGAGTAGAAACACTGACATCTTTCATCCCAGTTATGCCTGCACTCTCCTATTTTTATGCAAACATTTTGTATACCTGGACAGGCTTTAAGGCAATAATTTTATTTCTGCAAATTTCACATCAGTTAACCCTTTAGGCAGCGACTGGTTGACATCAGTTTGTGACTCAAAATCACAAAAAAATTGTCAAATTTTTCTTTAATGTCCCACTAAACAAATAAGCATATGCTCAGCTAATGTTTGAATGAGTGTTTCTGTGTTTACAGCTTTCCAACCTGTACTATAGGTTAACTTCTGTTTTAACTTCTGTGTGTCGGCAGGTGTGACGGCTGCGGCGCTGTTTTCCATGCAGAGTGTCGTCAGAAAGCTCAGCCGTGTCCTCGCTGTGTCCGCAGAGAGCTGCACCACAAGCGACCGTCTTCCTTTTGGTCGCCCGACGACGACGACTCCGGCTGCTTTCACCTTCCGTATCAGGACACCTGAGACCACCGAGGCAAGCGCAGATCCTGGTACCAGCAGGGCGCCAGCGGGCCACTGTGCTTGACACACGGTGCCTGTAATTATGTTGGTCGGAGCTCGTTAAGGTTCTGACCCGATGCAGCTGCCGACACAGAACGCCTGAGCTGAGCCTCTTTTTGTCCTACTGAACAGACTTAATTTCTCCTTGGCTTTACTTAAACATTTCAAACTACAGCTGATAAAAAGTTGAACCTTATTATAATACCCTGATCTTAAAGCCATGCTAACGTTTAGTGAAATTATTAGTCTGTCGACAGAAAATTAGTCTATTTGGCAAATAATGTAACCAAAAAGCACAAGATTTGCTGTTTTTTTGTTAGAATCAGAAATTTAATTGTGTTTTTGCAACTTTTTTATTTCACACTAAAATTGCAAAGCACAACCTAATTAAAAAATGCAGCTGTACCTGCTGGTTGGTGCTAGGAGCCATTTAAAACTGATTGTAGCCTTTAAAGATGGAGAAATCCTCTGACAGTCAAATGAAATATTAGATGAAGGTTTCAGTGTCTTGATGAATATTGAGGGTTTGCCTGCTGTAATAATTTCTCCCTTTTCATAATCTTATAAATAAGATGAAATAAGATTTTTCAAACCTAGAGTATTAAATAAAAGAGGAAAGCAGAGAAACTCCTGAGTTTTTCTGATGTTTGGAAGATTTTTCATGGTAATAGTTGATGTTTGTTAAATTCATGTAAAAGAACAAAAACAGTAAATCTGTACTTACTTTTTAATCTAAAGGGAGAACATAATTTCCTCCAAATAACTTGAAGTAAATCTAATTTTCTAATGAGCAGTATGAACACAAGGATCATAAAACCCAGAAACATGAAACCTAAACAACAAACACCTTCAGGTTTGATCTCAGGCTTTTCAAGCTTCTAAATGACAAGTAGGGGGATTTTTTTTCTTAAACATTATTATAACCAGACAAAAAGATTATCTTGATAAATGCAGAGAAATGTGCTTTAATACATTTTTTTCAAGTTTAAAAAATGTCATTCTGGTCTGAAATGATGAACTGAAGTGTTGGAAACAAAGCTCTGAGGGTAAACAACAAACATGCTGTTTATCACTATGAAAGGCAGGAGATAATCCTGTATGTCAGCAAAATACCTCATGATTCAGCAAACTTTCAGAAAGTAAGCTAAAAGACTTGCTCAGATGATTTCTGCTCAAATTAAATATCCATTATCTTTTACCCACTTCTTCCTTTCAGGGTCACTGGTGCCCATATCCAGCAGTCACAGTGCGAGGGGCGGGGTTCACCCTGGACAGGTCACAAGTCCATCGCAGGGCCACATAGAGGCTGGGTCCTCATGAGCATTTGTTGGCTGCATTCGTTACTGCCCCGCACCGAGTACTGTCCCAATTCGAAGGCTCCTTATTGTGCGGCCAACAAACTCTCGAAATCCGAGGATGCATGAGAGTATCCTCACCAGCCGAGGAGATCCCAGAATTCAATGCGAGGGCAGCTAAATAAACAGAGAAACGAGAACGGTGGATATTTTATTTTTTTAACAAGTCAGCGTAGTTTTAAATTCACCACGGACCGAACAATTTGTTTTTAAAAGTAAGTTTAGCAACTTAGCTGTTGAAATTTCTGCTGCAATAAGATGTTAAATAAAAAAAATGCAACTACAGCGCTGATACTGGAGCTAAATCTGATTTATTGATTTTTTTTTTTTTTTACGTTTAATGTTTTAACTGTGAAGTTATTCTTCCAGTAAAAAGATATGTAAATACACGTCCCAATACATTTTGAGTCTGATGTGAAACTGATCACTATGGTAACGGGTAGCTGACGTCAGGCGAAGGGTAGACTGTCTCATTTCACAGCAGATTTGAGCAGACTACCCGGCCCAGCGGGGCTACGTCCTCATGAGGACCCAGCCCATGAATTGAGACACAGCCAGAGACAAATGAGACAGACCACCATTCACTCTCACTCACACCTAGGGACAATTTAGAGTTACCAAATAACCTAACAGTCATGTTTTTGGTCTGTGGGAAGAAGCCAGAGTGCCGAGAGAAAACTCACGCATGCCCGGAGAGAACATGCAAACTCTACCTAGAAAGGTCACCAGATGAGATTGGATCCGGCAACCTTCTTGCTACAAGGTAACGGCTCTACCAACTGAGCCACCGTGCAAATAATAAATAGTGTGAAGTCTAAATATTCTGTTTTAATCCAGTTCATCAGCTGCCCTGGTCTCATCAGAAGTTCTGAGTGAGAATCTGAACTCATTTATTTTTAATGAGGTCTGTCTAATATGTTTCTGTTAAAGTATTTATTTGACTTCTTAAATCTCTCAGTTTTTAATTATTTTAGTCACTTCTCAGTCAGAGTATTTGTGCAGAATGACTCTCAGCTACTACTACACCACAGTTAGCTTCATTTCAGTAAAACTGACTTAGAGCTGTTCATGTGTTTATATAAGGTCGATCAGCTGTCTGAGTTTCATTTAAATCCATTCAGTGGGTCATGGGATATTTTGCTAACAGACAAAGCCAGTGCCCAACACCAATAAAGATAAACTGTAAACATCCTTGTCCCACACATCTTTAGAATTATATTTAGGTCTTCATTAGGTTCTGGGCTCTGGAGCTACTAGTTTGGGATGATTTTATTTGGACAGTCTGACGAAGCTCGATGTCATCGCTCCGTCAGTCAGTCCACCACACAAAAGACAATAATTTTCTTCTCCTTTTGTGATTCTACTTCCTGTTAAGCAGCAGCTTCAGCTTTTAGTATCTCTATGCAACCAGATGGCCTTTCTAACTCCTCCTGTAGTGACATCAGCTGCACAAAGTATCTGAACAGTTTAAAGATTTTAGGGGAACAATAGGGTTTTTGTTTTATTTTTATTAATTGAAGTGAAGTCTATTATCAGTATTATCAGGTTTTTTTTTACCTGTAGTAAAAAATCTGCTGGAATCATAAATGAATGAAAGTGAATTTATTTAAAACGATATTTTATTACTTTGTTGCCGCTAATTCTAATAATGTAAAGATGACATTGCGGCCGCAGCTATAAAGTGGTTGGAGACGTAACTGCTGCTAAATCTTTTTTTTTTTTTTGTCAGAAACTGAGTCTTGAGTCATTTGACTAATTATTTTTTTTATGACTTTCATTTTGTTTGAGCAGCTTTGAAGCTGATTAAAAATCAAATGCTGCTTTTTATGTTTTGTTCAGGAGAGAAGAAAGACGATGTCATTTATAAAATCCAACTGATTTTTGTGATCCTGCATCATACAGGACCCTTTGGTTCTGATGGGTCTGTTTCATTAACCCTCCTCTGTTTAAAGGTTTGAGTGAAGCTGAGCTGTCAAAATGAAGATATCGGCTGCTGGACAAAGAGATTTTCACAGTCTTGTTTTTATTTGTGTTATTTATTTGTTCTGTGGAGCTCGGCAGGTCCTGATAAATCATCAGCTCCACCTGAGCAGGTTCTGTCAAAGTCCAGGCACTGATTACAGATTATTGATTGAATAATAACAAACCAATATTTTTTTAAGGACTATTGAAGGGACAGTTCAGACCTTTTGAAGTAGGGTTCTGTGGAAAAGTTATGAAGAGTTAATATCTTACCTGAGGTAGATAACTTAGGAGAGTTCAGGACCATCTTAAAACTACTCCAGTCTCAAACATTTTCCAAAACATCATAAAGATGTTCTTTCATAAATTTTGATCTTGTGTCCTGTTTCACATTACATGACAAAAATATTCTTCCTGCTTGAAGTCATGAAGCTAGCTGCTGCTTCACCCTCAGTCATGTGACGGAAACCAAGAAGCTCCTATAGCCAGTAGCCGTGTTTCTATCCAATTTAATTCGAATTTTGAGCGAGTTTTTAAAAGTTCGCATAAGGAAACGAATAATAAATGTGACTTAAGACGTGTTTCCATCAACTGGCTTGATGCGAATCACCCAGTAATTACGTCAGACGCATGTCTGTAGTAAAC
>JARVJO010000061.1:1049885-1073078 GCA_031762555.1 Cynodonichthys magdalenae
GAATCAGGCCGTTTCCATTCACCTTTTCTGATGCGAAATTTCAAAATGCGAATTAAGAAACGTTGATGGAAACACGGTTAGTGTGTCTTTAAGACCATTACTGCTCATTGTTAGTTATTGTGTGTTTTTATGTTTTATTGTTGTTTGGTATGCTGGGACAAACAAATTGCCCTTCTTCAGGGATCAATAAAGTATTATTACTGTATTATGAAAATGATCTGTAGTTCTGTGACATTTTGTGATTTGTCACCTGGAAACAAGCTAGTTGTGTATACAAGAGTTGAGAAGTAGATTTTAATTGGTCTGCAGTGATGTCAACAATTCCAGCTCTGCATTAAAAAAGATACATCCCTAAACTTCACAGTGAGGCCAATCATTATACAAGGGGATTTCCCATCGCTACAGCTCCTGGGAATGAAAGATGATCTGTTTGAAAGGAATTAAAACGAAGGCCTTTCTAGACAACTTGGATTAATATTCTAATCTGTGTGGACTCATTGTTACACAAATCTTAATTATGACAAAAAATAATATTTTTTTCTCTGTAGCCTGCGTTCATTCTGACTCATTTAAGCAGAGCTTGGTTAGTCCTTTAACTAATAATTAAAAATAATGAATCTTTTTATGCTGTTTTGTGATAGATATATTTGTAAAGTATTTTTACTATGAACAACTCTAAAGTTTGAGATTGGAGTTATTTTAAGATGCCAATGTTTTGCACAAAACTATCAGTCCAGTAAAAAATAAAACCCATTTCTCCTTCAGAGAGTTATCTGCAACAGGTAAGACATTATTTGCTCTTAAGATTTGCACTGCAAAACCTCTAAAGGAAAGAAAAAAGTTTGTTTTATCTAAAATAAACTTGCTCTGATTTCCAGGATGTTTTTTTTTCCTATGAATGCTGAAGTTTTTCCTTGTGATTTTATTTGTCCTTAGTTAAATGAGCCACAGTTGGAAACTAAAGCAAACATTTTAGTTTATCATTGAGCAGCACAAACACTCAAGCAAACACCTGCTGGGCTCAACTGTTTCCTTCTGTGCAGCTAAAAATGCTGTTTGTGAGTTCATTTTTATTTACTTGATTTATTTTATTTGTTTAAACTTTAAATGTACAGATTAATGTGTTTATTTCTGCTTCGGTTTTATTTAAAGTTACTGAGAAGTTTGTGATGTATTTCATGTTTTGTTCTGTTAAACTGAGTTCAGTTTAAATGATTTATGGGGGAAAAAAAGCATAAAATGATCACATTTTTGAGCACAGTGTGATTATTACAGAATATGTTCCACAGTATTTAAGCAGAAAAGCTTGACTGAAACTTTTGCCTCTTTGCACTTTTTTGTGCTCATTGTAGAAAACAAAGAGTTGCTTTTGATCTCATTTAAACTGATCCTTTAGCCAGTGATTCCAATAAAGACATTTAATATTAGTGAGAGAGTTTGAATCTTGTGTGGAAAGAGCTTCATATAAATCTGTTTTTTTTTATTCAGTTTCATAACATATTGTTTAATTTGAAACAACAGCTTTGATTTAAAATATTTCAGCTAACTTTAAGTCAGTTTCTGTGCAAACGCTTTAAGCATTTTATTTATAAATGCTGGTTAATGTATGAAATGTTTCAAAACAATCAGACAGTAATTTATGAGCTCAGATGAAATTTTCTTGAGCATGCAGGAATTGTTTTTGTGAAAACGTGAAAAGGTTTTATTGCTTCAACCTCGTGTTCACACAAAAATAGTTTTTTGATTTGGTTCCAAAGTGGATCAATCTTGAAATACAACAGATTTTCTTCATATGAAAAGTTTAATCAGATTAAAGATTAAAATCATGACTATGAAGGCGGTACAATGTAAGCAACAAAATAATGTTCACCACTTATGCAAGTATGGTTTTATAAGCTGTACATAGAAGTTTAATGTGGCTCTTAAAAACATACACCCAGCTTGGCTCACTGGTCATCAACACTTATATTTCAGTGTGACTGCAACAAAAAATAGACGTTTTTGAAGGTATTTTTGAGTCTCCAACAGTTCTAGTCCAGTGGGCTATGAGCTCAACAGGTAAGAGATTCCTTTTTATAAGTTAAAAAAAAATTGATCTGATTGTTTGCACAGGCAATCCTCAAAGTTTGTATTTTAATTTGTAAATGTGAAATATTTAGGGCTTTTCCAGGTGATTGACAATGTCACATGTTTTAGACAGAAGCCCCGCCCACAGAAGTTCTGACCAGAATAAGTTCACACCAACAGGTCCATTCGGTTCTGTTTGTCAGCTCAAGCTGAGCTTAGCTGAGAGAAAACAGGACTGCAGAAATGAAAAGAGGATATTTTGTGGGAGAAGGTGGAGCTCGGAGGCCAAAGCGTTTCTCTTTCATGTCTGTCGAGCAGCAGCAGCAAATTGAAGCTGAGTGTCGACCGCGCTTAATTGTCGTCGCCAATTAGTGCATTGTGGGACGGTTACAATGGATGAACTGTAGCGAGCAGAACCGAGTCCTTTGTGCTTCTCCAGTGGCCTGCAAGCCAGTCAGGACTCATTTGAGGACCAGAACCACGACGAAGCAGAAACGCCACCGAAAATGAAAACAAAAGACCGTTTAAAGAGGAAAAAAAAGAAAAAGAAAAGGGGGATGTGGACAGTGGTGACAGAGAAGGGAAGAGCTGGGCCTCTGCTCATATCACCACACACACACACACACATTTAGTAAGCTGCTACACAAAAGCCAGAAGGGCCCTCAGTGACCTGTTGATTCAGAAGCTTATGGTCTCACTGCAGCTTTTTAGCACTTTCATTTGTTTTAACTGTTTCTTCATTTTCCTATGAAAGCTGAGTCTGCATTTATTTTCTGTAGCATTATTTTTGGCACTCAACCTTTTGCATTTATTTTAACTAAACGTTTGATCAGGAACACCTGAAATCTTAAAGTATTTATTACAAAACAGAATGTCATAGAAATCCATCAAGATCTCCTTCATTTGTTCAGAAAACATTTTTATTTTTAAAAGAAGCAAGCTCTAATCCTATTAAGTTTTATGTTTGAGTTTACTTTTTTTAACGTTTAGTGACAGTTTGACGCTTTTTTCTCCTCCTAGTTTTAACTCACCTTCAGCTCTAGAAAAAGGCATTTTCCCCTGTATGTTTTGATTGCAGTTCTCCAGATTTATTGCCCTTTTTGCAGTGCGGATCTGAGGTTTCCCTTCATCCCGGCTCCTCTTAGGGGGATTTTTATGTTCTGGGTCCACCTCATGATCTCTGCTCTCATACCTGAACACAGCCATGTCTTTTATTTTTATTTTGGATGAAAGAGGTCAAACATGAATATTTTTAATAGCCATGGCTGCACTTCTGTTGCAGCCTGAAATTTCCAATATGTCAATGTTTCTGATGGAATAGCCACATAATGAAAATCTGGCAGTGATGCAGAAGTTTACAAAATCCAGTCAGTGGTGGGCAGCACTAATCCAAAAATTAATTGTGCAAATTCTAAAACACTTGCTAAATATATAGGATATATGTAATTTTAAACTATTTATTGGAGAAATGAAGCGATGCATTCTGGGTACAGGAAGGATTGGTGACAGGTGGTGAAACAGAAGACAGGAAACCGTCTTCACTCCAAAACAAGAACATCTGTTTGGTTCTGCTCAGGTGTGTGTGTGTCCGTCACTGTGTGTGATTATGGGCAGACCGTCCACAGCGCTGTTTAAAACAAAAAAGCCATTGTGGTTTTACCGTTCGGTTTTTATTTTATTTATATATTTATTGCCACAGGGCTTTTTATGAGTTACATTACTTGACATTGTGTAACGGAGGGCGACCAGTTTTTTTGTAACCTCCCAGGATATCTGCTCGGCTTCATCTCCTTCACCTTTCTCCAGGAAATATTCGCAAGTTCTGCCTTTTCCAAGATCACCAAAAAGGTTCTCTCCAGGAGGAAGTTTGCACAAGTAACACCTTCCCTCTGTCAATCAATCCAAGAGCTAATCCACGGGCAGCTTTCTGCTGACGTCAAAATCGTAATGCTAAATTTACATGAAACGCGTTTTGAGCGTCAGGATACATGCAAAGTCAATGGTGGACGCGCATCTAGGTGCGTCTAGAGGCTGAGCAGCGGGTCTGGCGCGTTTTGAGTAGCGCGTTACAAAGCGGTTTGCGCGTTTTGAGCGTTTTCCATGGGTCCAAAGCAGCTGACGCTTGAGTTGGAAAGTCTGAACTTTTGCTGCTTGCCGCGCTGCACCAACCAATCAGAGAGATTAATTTTTCCACGTGACAGTTTCCTAAATGTTGCCCACTAATCTGAAACAGATGGACAATAGCTTTTTAGCTGAAATCAACTGTCTATTGTTGATGTTCTGGCTGGAGATATCAGCACTGATATCTCATTAACCTGGGCTCGGGACAAAAATAGTTCTGAAAGCGAGCCTCGTCTGAATTATCTGGTGAATTAATTGTGAATTAATTATCTTTCTTTATTTCATCCGCTTTTAAACAGAGACCTTTTCTTTCTTTTTCGACATGCGTGATGCACGTCTACGTTCACATTGAATGCGTCTGTTCCCACTGGACACCAGCGTCAGGAGGCGTACGTTGTGAGATTTTTGGAGGCACGCAACGCGTTTGGTGTAAATGTAGCATAAGCGTGCTCTACTCACTTCTACCTAGAACCATCGGAGAGGAGGTAGAAACTGTGGGGCTGGGCACAGTTGGACCCTGACACATTCGGCCGAAGCTGAACTGAGCAGAACCGCAACAGGCGCGCTGTTGGAGAATGGCTGGGACTCTCGCCCAGTGATGTAGCTCCAATTGCTTCTTGCCACATAAACACAAAGAATTGTGGGAATTGTCTCTTAAATAAAAACCGTGACCCAGAAGGGTCAGCTAGAGTATAGCTTCCGTGAACAGAGACACCGGAGGGGGTGCTGTTTCCATACAGTGGGTCTGCATTGTGTTGACTTAGAGCTACTGAATTTTTAAATTTAGAAAGTGAAAATCCACACACAGTTCAAAGAATTTAGCAATAGCCCTAAAGCGCAAACAAGAAATTTAGGTCCACAATTAGTGCTTTAGGGGACTAGTGCCCACCACTGTATACAGTTTACAGAAATATGTTTTAGGATGACAGAAATGACATTAACTTGTTCATGTAAACTGTTAGCTTCTCAATCAGGTTGAACAAATTTTCCAAATTGAGGTGGTTGAAAGAATGATCTACAGCAGGTAAGACACTAACTGTTCATAAACTTTTCAGGAATACCCACTGCAAAGGGTCTGAACTGTAGTTTTCAGGAAAACAGAAAACAATACGTGGACTGCATTTATGTAAGGAGGTGACAGTTTTCCAGCAAACACATTTAAAGGTGAAATAGAAAGCAGAAGCCAAACTGATGCATTTTTTTTGGTAACATGTTTAACTTTGTGTGTGTTCACCTGACCAACTGATGATGCAGCAGGTCACATCTTTGTCTTATGTTTTCCTCCTGAAATCTTTGTCAAACAAGCCTGGCACCTAGAAACATCACCACAAGACAGCACATATATGTATGTGTGCAAGTGTGTGTGTGTGTGTGTGTGTAAACAAGAGATCGATCCCCATCCAGGCTCCACACACAATCTCATCACTGTTTGTGTTTCTCTATCAGAGTAACCTGGGTGAAGGTAAATCAGGCCCAGGAAGGCTCGACCTGGCTGATATGTAGAACACAAACAAACATACCCTCACCACTAAACACACACACACACACACACACACACACACACACACACACACCTACACACCTTTGAAGACCTTTGTCCCCTCAGGGAGTGTTGGTTACTGAACACAATGAAGGTTTTAGTTTGAAGCCAACCACTCGTCACTAACGTAGACTGAAAACCTTTCAATCCTAAGGATTAAATAAAACGGTTAAACTGAACACTTAAGGAAGTAACAGTTCAGTAAAATCTGTAAACGTTAGGAAAAATCAGAACCATATGGGAATGTTAGAAATATTTTAAGTTTACACAATAAAATACAAACACTGTTTAAAACAAACAAATTAAAGGACTGACTCAGAGGTGATCAACTTGATGAGCTCAGATCTCAGTTATAATTTATAGAGCTTTAAACATCTTGTGAGCATATTTAAATATTTATGAGTTAATTAAAGAATAAAAACACAAACTGATTTTATACTGACAATATAAACAAAATGAATATCTAATATTAACAATGCACGAATAACTGCATTTTAAATCTATTTGTAAGCTAAAAATGTAATTCAGGTCAGTTTGTTTATACAACACAACAAAAGTTATTTTAACCATTTTAAACAACATAAATAAAGATGTTCTTTAAACCTCCTGCATGTGTATTGAGGTGATCTCCAGGCTCCATCAGACTCCCTCCTTCTATGTTCAAGTACTGTCGGAAATTACACAACCTCCCCAATCTGAGAGCTGTCACGTGCATGGAGGCCGCCTTCAGGTGTCTGAACATTGAGCTGCAGAAAACATGCAAAAAAAAAAAGTTTACAATTTGTAAACACAATTAGCTCATGACGATTTAACAAATAAAAAAATTAATCTAAAAGTTCTATGAATGACAACAAAATGCCACACTATTAACACTACACAAACTTTAAATGTAATTTTATCAGCTGATGATGTGGATGCAATATTCAGACATTTATCAGCAAAGATGAATTAATATATTTATTTACTCTGTTATTTTCTTTAAATTATTCATTTGAAAAAAAATGTATTTCTAATTTTAGACCAAATTGTTGATTAAGACTAAAACATTAATTTTAACATGTAGGCCTATTATTGGCAGATACTTACCTGCATGGGATTATTTAATAAGAAGATGCATAGCCCCTTTTCTGTTACTGTGCAAATAAAGTTAAAGAATCAGAAAGTTTCAATGTTTTAAAAGTTTTTACTCAGTTATAACTTTTTGTCACCAAATGGGTTCTGTATACAATCATTGAGAATAATTATGTTTCTTTTACACTTTATAAACTTTGTATCTGCAGAAGAAATAAAAGTTCATCAGGAAAATCATCCATAAATCCAGATTATCTGTTTACGTCCATACTTTGAAAGGAACTACAATTTTTATGTATTTATTTATTAACTCCTATCATCATGAAAGCAATAAATACAGGAATTGTCCCAGACACTGTATTTTTTTTTTTTTTAGAGGTTTATGTTGGAGTCAGTCTGGACAATAGCGCACTGCGGGGCTGAGTACTGATATTTCCGACAGCAATGAATGCTTCACAGCCCTTCTTTGATGCGGCAGCTTCAGACGGACTTTTTACTTCGTCCTCGAGCTCAGTGAGCGCAGCTGCAGCGCGTGTTGGACCTGCGTGACGACACGACACGGGGAAAGTTCTCCTCCTCAGCCACGCTTCGGATGAATGTTGTTTATTTTTGTTTTGTTTACTGGGACAACAGGAGGAGGAACTTTTAAAACTTTTAAACTCTCAGACGGAATATAAACGAGAAAAAGCATCAAGTGTTTGTTTTGTTCCTCGTGGAGCAAACAGAGGTCACTTTGCTCAGATTGAACAACTTCTGCTCAGATTTGTTTTTACGTTTTAACCTTTTATCGTTTTGACGGACAGCCTCTTCAAGCCGGTGATGAGACTCTCTCCGGCTGGTTTGGAGAAAATGGAGCTGGTAAAAATCTTACAGGGTCGTTAAATTTATTGGAACGTGACAACCGGATATGAACTTTCTCCGTAATGATTGTGGAAGCTCTGGTGAATGATTGACAGCGCTCACTGGGATCTGGACAAACTGGACTTGGTTGATTTTGTTTGGACCTTCAGGAGCCATAAAGGTGCTTTCAGCTCAAACTTTTCAGTCATGAACTTGTTACTTTTATTTAAATTGAACTAAAGACTCTAAATTAAGTAATTCATTTATATTTTTTCCATTCATGGCGTCAGCAGGGGGTGCCATGGCTTACAGCCTGGTGCTGCTGCTCCTCTGGTGTCCCGGTTTTACACTAGGAGCCTCCAAGAATCTGGTCTGTGAACCCATCACGGTCCCCATGTGTAAGGGCATAGGCTACAACTTGACCTACATGCCAAACCAGTTCAACCACGACACCCAGGAGGAGGTGGGGCTGGAGGTGCACCAGTTCTGGCCTCTGGTCCGCATCCGCTGTTCTCCAGACCTGCTCTTCTTTCTGTGCAGCATGTACACGCCAATCTGCCTGCCGGACTACCGGAAGCCTCTGCCCCCCTGTCGCTCGGTGTGTGAGCGGGCCAAGCGGGGCTGCTCCCCACTCATGAGTCAGTATGGCTTCGAGTGGCCAGAGAGGATGAGCTGTGAGCAGCTGCCCCAGCTGGGTGACGAGGTCCTGTGCATGGACCAGAACAGCAGCGAGACCACCACACTAGCACCTCCCTTCCCCAAGTCCACCCCCAAAGTCAGGACCAGACCACCCAGTCCCTCTCAGTGTGACAAGGAGTGCCGCTGTCGGGACCCCTTGGTGCCTATTAAGCGGGAGTCTCACGCCATGTACGGCCGGGTCCAAACCGGACCCTTGCCAAACTGTGCCCAGCCCTGCCACCTGTCGTACTTCTCAGCTGACGAACGAGCTTTCACAAGTTTCTGGGTGGGACTGTGGTCGGTGCTGTGCTTCATCTCCACGTTGACCACCGTGGCCACCTTCCTCATTGACATGGAGCGTTTTAACTACCCAGAGAGGCCCATCATCTTCTTGTCTGCCTGCTACCTCTTCGTTTCCCTGGGGTACATCATCCGCCTGGTGGCGGGTCACGAGCGGGTGGCGTGTGGTCTCAGCAACGTTGGGAGCAGCCAGCTGCACATCCTCTATGACGCCTCTGGCCCTGCTCTCTGCACCCTGGTCTTCCTGTTGGTGTACTTCTTCGGCATGGCCAGCTCCATCTGGTGGGTGGTGTTGTCCTTCACCTGGTTTCTTGCTGCAGGGATGAAGTGGGGCAGCGAGGCTATCGCAGGATACTCGCAATACTTCCACCTGGCCGCCTGGCTCATCCCCAGTGTCAAGTCCATAGTGGTCCTGGCTCTCAGCTCTGTGGACGGGGACCCTGTGGCTGGTATCTGCTATGTAGGGAACCAGAATCTGGAGAACTTGAGGGGATTCGTCCTGGCCCCTCTGGTGGTTTATCTCTTCACTGGATCACTTTTCTTACTTGCTGGCTTTGTGTCTTTATTTCGCATCCGGAGCATCATCAAACAGGGCGGCACCAAGACAGACAAACTGGAAAGGCTGATGATTCGCATTGGACTCTTCACTGTGCTGTACACGGTCCCCGCCACCATCGTGGTGGCCTGCCTGGTGTATGAGCAGCACTACCGGCCTGGCTGGGAGCGAGCCTTGGCGTGCTCCTGCTTGTCGGAACGCCAGCGCTCAGGTTTGGGCCCGGACTACGCCGTGTTCATGCTCAAATACTTCATGTGTTTAGTGGTGGGCATCACATCTGGGGTCTGGATTTGGTCTGGAAAGACTCTGGAGTCCTGGAGGAGGTTTGTGGCTCGATGCTGCCCCTGCTGGCCGCAGAAAGCCACTGCACCTCCGTCCATGTACAGCGAGGCGAGCACAGCGTTAACAGGACACACTCGGACCGGGTTAACATCGGGGATCTACCACAAGGCTCCACCGTCCCATATATGAACCCAGATGGTGCAGATTGTGCAAAAACATCAAACATAAACTGTGATTGTGCAAAAAAAAAGAAAACACTAAGTCTACATGTTTGTGTCATTTTCTCTAAATATTGGCTCACAAATGCTGTAAAAAAATAACACGAACAAAACAACATAAAAAGAAACATTAGGATTTGAAACAAAAACAATATTTAGGCAACATCTGAAAAGCTTCAGTTATTTTTCTGCACTCGACCAAACCTAACCAGCAACTTTAAACAGAAAAGCTACGTATTTCTCACCAGCCACTGTTCCAGAATCACTGAGAAAGATAAAATTAAAGAAAATATTTATTGATGTACATGTTGTAGATATTTATTGTGTTATTAGATTTTGGGCAACCACTGTGAGACTCCACAGAAACAAATCTGATTTGTATAATTTGTTCATAAATGTGGTGTTTGTGTTTGACTGGTGCTTTTGTGTGAAGAAACGGGAACTGTCTTTGGTGTGATCTGGAAATTCATTTGTTTTGTCTTTAAAGTGGGCTCCTGGAGGACCTCCTGGTTCTGTGAAGTCATTAAAGTGTCTGTGTGGAAAGAGAGGTGGTTCTGTCTGTGTCGGGTCAACAAACGCTCCACAGAGAGGGAGGATGGGGGTCTTTGTCCCCACCTGCTGATTCTGAGTGGAGCTGCTGGTTCAGGAGGAACACACTCCACTGTTATTGCTGTCAGAAGAATAAAAATTTCAAGTAATGGAATTTTTGTGTGTAAAACTACAGATTTTATTTGTAGGTTCCTGAAAACCTGCAGCGATGAGAATATTAAAATTTTTATACAAAATAATTCAGATCTTTTGTTCTGTGGAAAGGTTATGAACCAGCAACTTGTTGTAGATAGCTCTCTGAATGACTTCAGTTTGAAGAAATACAAATGCATTCTGATGGACTGATGAGCTAATGGCTAGTCTGAGCCCTGAGGCTAAATTTCTGCCATATTTACATTTTCATAGCAACTCATGCAAATAATTTTAAACAAACTTTTACATTGTCAGTTCTCTTTCCTCAGTTATTCAGACATATGTTATTTGCCATTAGTGGTAGTATTTTCATTGCAGCATGGTGTGCCACCGGATTGAACATGTATATGATGTCAAAATGGTTATTAAAACACACAAACAAAACAATAAATAAAATTATTACATGTTAGAGATAGGAGTTTTAAGATGGCAGCGGCCCATTTTGGTCTTGGCTTTGCTCAAACTAGCTTTAGTTCATCAATCTGGTTAGAATAAACTTGTTTCTGCAAACTGAAGTTGTTCAAAGAATTATCTGCAACAGGTTAGATATTATTTGTTCATAACCTTAAACAAACTCCACTTTGTTCTTTAATTATAAAACAATTATAAATTCTTAAATTATCAAAAGTTTTTAATGATTGGTGAAATTTAAAAAGAATATCACATATTTTAATACCATAAAATGTGTGCTACACTAACCCACTTATCTTCAAGAATGAAATAGTAAATTTAAATATTGCTACAGTAAAAAAAAAAAAAAAAAAACATTTTTAATACAATAAAAAAATTTTTTTTTGAACAATCTTATCAATTTTGTTCATTTACCATGAAAAGACATCTGAATCTGTTGGTGTCTCATTGAATCTAATAAAAAGGGACTTTAAGCTTTTCATCAGAAATTACTTACATTTGATATAATGCAGAACCTTTTCTCCATCAGCTGCGTTCCGATAAACATTTGCTTTGTAAAAGTTTTAACAAAGTAAACTTTTAGTGTTTCAGAGACCACGTTCAAAGGTTGTGTTGAGTGGAATAATTCAGTCAAATTAATTATTAAAAAGAATGAATTAAAAGGAGTCAGTGATTAGCTTTAAAAGGAATAAATGGTATCAAATGTTTAAAAATGTTAAATAATGACAGGTTTATTTAATTCTGTATTTATTGCTTTCATGATGATAGGAGTTAATAAATAAATACATAAAAATTGTAGTTCCTTTCAAAGTATGGACGTAAACAGATAATCTGGATTTATGGATGATTTTCCTGATGAACTTTTATTTCTTCTGCAGATACAAAGTTTATAAAGTGTAAAAGAAACATAATTATTCTCAATGATTGTATACAGAACCCATTTGGTGACAATGGATAAAAAAAATGTAGTGCGTGGCAACACATTACTATCTGATCATTTTTTAATCCAATGTCACTTGATGGGCTTCGTAGTAATGAAACAAAATATGCAAAAAATAATTTAAATGCAACTTTTGTGGGTTTTTGGAGCTATAATTTCATCTTTGGCTACAAACACAACACAGTACCGTACAAAATTCACTTCCTCTTGGCATTTTTTATCTTGCTACATTACAACTGGACATTAAAATATGTTATTTGTTGGTTTGCTTGCATCATTTCATTAACAGAACTTTGTTGTTTGCTTCACAGAAACTAAAATGCTCAAACAGTACTAAATAACAGAAAATATCAGTGTGCAAAACTATTCACCCCCAGTACTTTCTAGAACCATGTTTAACAGATGTAAGTCACTGATTGATTCTATGAACTGGCCACATCTTCCCTCTGAGATTTTTGCCCATTTCTCAAGACAAAACATTTGGGTTGTCTCCCACATGCCTTTGGCAAACTCAGAACAAGCCATCCTGTTTTTGTCTGTAAGTGGGGGCTTTTTTCTGTCCCCACTCTTTCATAGTCCAGCTCTATGAAGAGTACAGCTTATTGTGGTTGTATGGACAGATACTACGGTCTTCGCAGCTCCTTCAGGGTCATCTTTGGTCCCTGTGCTGCCTCTTTGCTCAGTCTGAGTTTTTGTGGGTGGTCTTCTCCTGACAGGTTTGTTGTGGAACCATGTTCTGTCCATTTGATAATAATGGATTTGATGCTCCAGAGATTTAGTTTTTATAAATAAGACAACCCTGACTTGTTTGGAGATCTCGTTGGTCTTTATGATGTTTTTTAGTTATTGGTGATGAAGCCTCTGGGGCCTTTCAGAGAAATGCTCATTTCACTTTACCAACTAAGACCCTGTTAAATACAGGTTGTAATGTAACAACACAAAAAATGTCAAAGGAGTGAAACTTTTGCAAGGCACTGTAGTGTAGAAGAAAAAAAAAAAAAAGTAAAAAAATGTTTTTTATATTTTGTTAAATAAACAGTAACTCTGGTGTTAAAGATACATCTCTGAGGAGACAAAACAAAAACATGAAGGAATTCTTTATTTATTAGCAACATGTTGAACTGAGTGTTTCATAGATTAAATGAAGCTGCAGATTAAATGCGAGTTTAAATAAGTGCAGAATTTCCACATACTGTACAGAAATTCATAATCTAGTTTATGTTCAGTAAGAACACTGAAGAAGGGACTTATTGATACAAATGTTGTTTCTGGTCAAATCTTAAGTCTGAGTTTAAATTAAACAAGCAGCTGACCTCAGAGGCTACCTTTATTTACTTTATAATAAAACCTTTTATTGGCTAAACTTTGTTCTATACGTTTCATAAACATTTGACTAACAGAGCAGCCGAGCTGAGGAGATGAAGATTTAAAAAAATAAATATGTGAAACACTTGAATTAAACTAAAGAAACCTTAATGTCTGTTTATTAATAACAGTCAAGTTAAGAAAACATATCCCAACTTATCTTTGTGTTTAGTTAGTTCTGAAATAACAGCCAAACAAAAACAACAAATGTTTGTTACATGATTAGTGTTTATTTAAAATACTTCATTTGTAAATAATTTCTTTCATTAAAAAGAAGAATCATTTCACAGCTAGTAGCCTACACAGTAAGCAAAGAGGAGGGAGTGTTTGCGTCTCTGCCCCTCAGGTTGCATCGTGTTCCAACACTCCGGGGTCTGGGACAAGAAAAGGGTCCGATGGTTTTTATCTACTGCTGGGGTCAGCGTGGACCCTGAGCCCCTCCACAGAGAAAAACTAATCTGTGATGTAAATGTCCCGAAAATCTGTAGCACAACAAACAGCTGACAGGAAGTCCACTTCAACCGTTTCCTGTTATGTATTAAATACTAAATACAATCTTATATCAGACATGCTGTGTGAGATTCAATATCAGGTTTAAAAAGACTTTTGGTAACAACCTTCCTAAACTTTATAAGTATTTGAATTTTAAACGCCAGTTAAAAAGAAATATATCTGAAATCCTGGGAAAATAAACTGAACCAAAAAACTGATCTCTGACCAGTCCTGTCCAACTGTTAACACTCGTGACTTATTTAGATATAAAGTAAACATTAAAGGAACAGTGTGTAATATCCAGCGAAATGAAGTGGTTGATGTTCCTTAATGCAACCAACTGAAAAATCACCCTCCCTAAAAACAAAAACTAAAAAAAAGGTGTCATAAATCTATGATACTGCTGAACGTGATGTCTAATAGCAGCTTTACAAATAGTGATATTTAAAGTGGAAAGATTAATTTCATTAGACATTTAGTAAATGAAATATGTAAAATTATCATAGTTATGATGACAGGTGTCAGTTTGTCATTACAGCACAAACAGTTTTTGATTTTGCTAGTCTTCTGTGCGTCTTTTTCAAGCTTCTGTAGAAACATGATGCAAAATGGTGACCTCAACCAGTGTCAACCTGTGCCTGCGTAGATATGAGCAGCTTATTCTAATAATCCAACGACTTCTTAATGATTAGATGTGTTTTTAATCATTTAAATTAGTGACCGTCTTGAATTCTGCTTAAAGATCCTTCTAAATGTTGCACACTGTTCCTTTAAGTTGAGTTGAACATAACTGCCATACAGAGCCATACAGATGCTAACTGTTCTGTACTTCATTCTTTCTGTGCTAAAAAAAAATCCCTTTAAAAACATCAAAGGTTTGATACAATTTTTAACCATTAATGCTGAAATAAAATAATAATTTAAGAACAGACGTTTTTCTCTGATTTAAAAAGTTTTCACTGCTGGAAATTTAAAGAAACATCAAGAAACAGCAGGAAATCTGTTCAAGATGTTAATATTCAAGTTTGATGTCAAAATACATTTTTTTAAATACAGAACCACAACCTCACTATTTCAAGTCAAAAAAGACAAATTTAAAACTGTTTTGTTTAAATGTTAACAGTTCAAATCGTGCCCAACATAAAAACTCCTTCACCGTTTATCCTGGAAATAAAAGGTCAAGTCAGAAATAAATAGGAAACTTGTAAAAATCTGCAGCTGTTCAGAAACCCCACAGCTTCACAGCTGGACCATCCTGAGAGCAGGTTTCTGCTGACTGAACCCGTCTGAAGCAGCTGACTCTGTGCTCGCCGTGCAGCAGAGGTCAAAGGTCAGCTGTCCCTATGACAGCACAGCGTTCGAACGTCGTATACCTATCAGGTTGTCTGCGCTAACGGACCGCCTCATGGCCGCTCGACTCAGGTCTTTATATTTGTCTTCACACAGTCTGGAAATGGCCTGAAACACAATCATATGTTCAGAGTCGTGTCAGATTTGTGTTTTCAATGCAGGTGTTTACATTTCAGATCTAACTGGACTTCACCTCAAGTTTCTGGGCGCGCTGGTTGTTGAGAGGCTCCAGTGGGAAGTTGAGGTTGTTGTCATCAGCCAGCTGCCGCAGGTCGAAGTAATACTTGGCGTAGACGCTGGCTGGAACGTTGATGTTGAACTGGAGAAGCTCCAAAAACTCACGCTCCATCTCATTCCTGGAGGGAAGGAAAGACCCCTGAGGTTTAACCCACTAAACCAATACTTCTGAACAAAGTCTTCAACCTGAGAGTTCTAAAATATTTAGTGTGAATGGTCATGAATCAGAGACCCAGTAAAAGACATTTTATTATCCTTCTAAAGATTGTTCGGATGGCGGCCATCTTGAATCAGGTTGAACCAGCTGTAAGATTTGTGCCATGGCTGTGAGGGAAAACTCTAATCAGTTCTGAGATTGCTTTTAAAAGAACTAAGTGTTTCTAGCTTTAGACCTGATCCAAGACTGATCCTGTTCTGGTTCTGGTGACAGAATCACAACCTTTACATCAGCTGTTGGACAAAGATGAAAACTTGAACAGAGCTGGCTTGTAATCAAGTCTACATCTGCACACGCTTCTCTGGAGTTCAGCTCATCTTCCTCCAGACTCCATCATCCCTCCTCATCATCACAAGCCAGGAGAAAGTCTGAGGGAGGTGGTCGCCAAGGAGACAACATCCAGGATGCTTTGTTGGTCAGCAAAGGTGGTGAGAGGACACACGAGTGTGTGTGTGATGTCTGGTTTCCAGGGGCAACTAATGGAGCGGACGAGAGCTGGGGCCATTATGTAGAAGCAGTGAGAGCACTTGAGACCCTCCCCTCTTATTTCTCTCTGTTTCCCTCCCGTCCATCCGTCCAGACCCGAACCAGCTCACAAAGACACTTCAGTGCGGCAATGAAAACAGAGCAGAGAGAGGGAGCGTGTGGGTCAGGCAGGAAGGAGAGGAGGATGGGGGTTCACAGACAACAAACGCACATGCAGGCAGAGCACGGCGCTTCGAATCATGAAAAACAAGACGGCACTCTCAACCTCTTTTACACAACGGCACGAGAAAAGCAATTGTAGGAAATAAAGGCGAGGTCCTCCAAGTGCAGGCCTTGGCCTCTTCACTGGGTTACAGCCAGATAGCAGAGATGCTGCAGCTTCCATTTATTTTTTTTCTGTCTGCTTTAAGTGCTTCTTATTATATTCCTTTTATTAGGAGGACAAGAGTGCAGAGCTGGAAGCTCGTAGTATCTCTTAGGATTTTTTTTTATTCGCATTTTGACTACGTGGGAGCCAAAAACTTTGTAGATATACAGTATTTTTAAAATTTCACAGGATATTTTCAACAGTCTTAACAAAAGTCACATTTTAACTCTGCACTGATCTTTACACAGGATGGGGCACAGTGGATGTCTGAACAGGATAATCTGATTCTGAGTGACATCAAATTGTACTTTGTATAAGAAGAATTTGGAAATGCTCCATGGCTTTCTGAGATTAGGTTTATTGTACCTTTCTTTACTTTATACACAAATACATCAAATCATAGTGTTAATTCTGAGAACTAAAGCTTTGACCAGGATCAACAAGAGCTATTAAAATGAAACCATCCTGTTTTATTACTTCATGATTTCAACACCAGTGTTGAAGTCTTCTTCAGTACTAAATGATTGTTTAGTAAACATGTGTCTTCCTCTAGAATAAAAAAAAGAAAAAGCTCTGCATGCTTTGAGGCTCAGCTACCTTGTCACAAAAACATTCCATACTGTGTCGGTGAAATATGATTACAGATCTGCAGTTTTACAGACAGATTCCATGCAAATGGGAACAAATGTGGGGTTCAAAGTTCTACTTGAGGTTATGCCAACATTTGGAAATGGGAATCCTAAACAAAAACAAACAATATGGAGGAACTGTGGGCTGACCTGACTAAAGTATTAGGACACACCTGACTACAACACCAACAGAGACTGCTTGGTCTCCATTTTGCAGCTTTAATAGCTTCCATTCTTCTCGGAAAGCTTTTTACAAATGTTTGGAGTGTTTCTGTGGTAATTTGTGCCTGTTCTTCATGTGAAGCATTAATGAAGTCAGGCATTGATTCTGGATATGAAGGTCTGGGCTAAAGAGCTTCAGTTCATCTTAAAGGTGGGGTTGAAGACAAGAGTCTGTGAGGGCCAGTCAAGATCTTCCTCACCAAACCAAGTCTGTAATCATGTGCTCAGTCATGTTAGGAAAAGGTCCTTCCTCATGGAGCGTTCACACCAAACGCGTTTTGAGCGTCAGGTTTACATGCAAAGACTATGGTGGACGTGCGTTGGGGAGTGCTGCAGCTGTGGGTTCTTAATCAAAAACCTTAAACTAACAGATTAATGTGTCAAATGAACTAAAAGGGAACAATAAAAAAGTGACCATGTTTATCTTTTACATAAAGTCAACATCAAAAATACTCCTGCAGTGACCAAGAAAACTATCAGGAAGTATTACGTGAATGTATATTTATATTCCCTGATGTGTCCATCATGTCAGACACAAACCCACAACTCACATGTCTTCTACAGTGATGTCTTTAAGAATCTGACAGTAGTCCACGTTCCACACAGCCTGGTCATCCCAGACCTTGGAGGCCAACAGGATGGCTCCCAGAACGATGCGCTTCCAGTTGGCTGGGCAGATATCCAGCTCAGCGTAGGTCAACAGGCGCTCCAAGTACACCTTACAGAAGGAAAAATATCCACATTTTACCTGTTTTTTTTTTTCTTTCTTTTGAATTCAGTCTCAACAAATACTCTGACAGAATGCCATGTAACTTAATACTACCAAGAATTTACTATTACAAACAACAACAAAAACTTGTGCGGCACGACGGCTCAGTGGTTAGCACTGACGCCTCACAGCAAGAAGGTCCTGGGTTTGATCCCCGGTTCGGACCTGGGGTCTTTCTATGCGGAGTTTGCATGTTCTCCTTGTGCATGCGTGGGTTTTCTCCGGGTACTCCGGTTTCCCCCACCCCTAAAAACATGTACAATAGGTTGCCTTCAGGCCAAGGCCTCCCTTGAAAAACAGATCTGAGATCTCAACGGGACTTGCCTGGTAAAATAACGGTTTAAAAAAAAAAACTACTTTAAATGTGGTAAATTTAATTGTAAAGAGTTTATAAAAACAGGACATTTGTTTTTTATTGTTTTTATTTCTCAGTGTTATCAAAAGGAGAATGCAGCAACAATAATCTACATAATAAATGTTTTTACCATAAAACTCTCCACCTATTGGTAGTTTCTTTAATCACAGCTTGAAGGAGCTTACTGCCCTCTGCAGACCAAACAGTGCAACAAAAACTGTATCACAGCTTTACTTTCACTGAAGACCAATATTGGTGGTAAGGTTTAATATAAATGTAGAGCTAATTGCAACTTTTAACTACAACAATAAGATAAAAACTAAATTATACATTAGGATGAGTAAAATAAGCAGCTGTCAGGTCTAATAACAAAAAAAAAAAAAACACCTGAAAACGTCATCTGCTTACAAGTGTGACGATAGCGCACTCTGCTGTGAGCTGTGCGGCACTGAAGAGCGTTCTGACAAAGCGGTAGATCAGCTTGTGTTCTGGGTCGACAGACCAGTAGTTGTCCAGTACCGGCTCTCTCTGTGTGGAACACACACAAACAAGTCTGAGGGAGTTATGTCAAGATCATTTTGGTCTCCTCTGAGGACCAGTCCTTAGCGATAAGTTCTGAACAACTGAAAATCCAAAATCATAAAGTAACAATCCTTATGATTACCAAACTTTGATTAGACTAAATTAAAAACAGCTTTAAGGATGATTTCCTACATATTGCAGAACTGAGAAAATCAAACTGATTAAGTGGCTTTATCACAGGGTTTTCAGAGGGAAGCACGTTACTGCTTCCTAGATTTGTAATAGTTTGTCCTCTGATGCATCCTCACAGCCGGTATTAGGACAGAAAACAGGTTTCTAATGAGACAAACTATTAAAACACAAATCATAGTCATCTCAGAGGGACTGAATGGAAACTGTCCAACAGGTAAAGTTTGTTATAAATCCAAAATAAAAAACAAAAAACTAAATAAAACACAGACTTTGGGAATTTCCCCCACATACTCACTGATAAAGGGTGCAACTTCTCATCGAAGATGTCCAGTGACCTGTCTGAGTCCCTGAAAACAAACATCCATGGTTATAAACCCAGACATGTTGGATTTAAAAACTAAACAATGGAAGACTTCAACCTACCTGTTTTTGATGTGGTAGTATATTGCTAAAGTGACACTAAAGAGAGAGGCCATAAAAACATGTATGTTAGGTTAGTTTTTTTCATTTTTTAACTACAAAATAAGCAGAAGTGTTGTGTCAGAATTTATGGTGGCAAAACTGGCACATTCAGCAAGAAAGCTGAGAACAAATAACAATCCAATATTACTGAAACAAGAGATTTTTGTCCTAAATCTAGAGACAACATCTGATGCCTTCAAACATCTGTTCCGTATTACTTTAGGATTACAGCGCTGTGATGTAACAGGATTTTTCTCATCTGAAACAAATAGTTCTCCAACATTTTGCCGAGCGTTTAATGTTTGAGTGGATTCTCACCATTTGATTGTACTTTTGAGGTTGGGCTGGCTGACGGTGCTGTCGTCTATGAAGATGGTAGAACAGGAGCTGTATTTCTTTGATAACGGACCAGGCGACACCTTAAGACAGGAA
Source organism: Cynodonichthys magdalenae (assembly GCA_031762555.1). NCBI lineage: Eukaryota > Metazoa > Chordata > Actinopteri > Cyprinodontiformes > Rivulidae > Cynodonichthys > Cynodonichthys magdalenae. The sequence continues at coordinate 1,069,748 of JARVJO010000061.1, forward strand.
ACACAACACAGCATGAATGTTTGTAAGGGCGGGTTAACGTCAGGTGTGAAACGAACAGCGGTTTGAAATAAATTGTCATGTTTTGGGCAGAAAAAGCAACAGGAAGAAACAAGTTTATTGTCAAATATCCCCACTCATAATAGGTTTGTGAGGTTTAACATTCGTTTTATTTAAATCTCATTCTTGCTCAGAGCTTCATGGTTCTGGTTGAGTTCAGGGCTTTGGTGTTTTCCCACAAACACTAACTATTATTGTGACTTGTGATCATTTATTGACATGTTTGGTAGAAGAAACAATGTAAATACAAACATAAACAAGCAGGAGTAAGAAACATTTGTTTTACTGACTAAACTAGTTGCTGTAAAAACTCAGATTTAGAACAAATAGTAAAAATCTGATGTAAAATTAAACACTTACATGGGTGACATGGTTTATGTGGTTGCTTTTCCTCCTGTCCCTCACTGGAAAATAAAAGGACATATTTAAACACAGTCAAATAAAAGCAGCATCAATCACAGGACATTTTTAGAGCTCACTGAATAAAATCCATAAAAACTCAAGATTAACTCTCATATAAATGCAAGGAGTTTAAAAACATCCCATTACATTTTTTTCCCATTATAACAAATAAAATAAAGAGAGAAAGTTTAGGACAACAGTGACACAACTCGGCTTATCAGTGAAATGGCAGCTTCTCAAACTCTTTTCAAGCAGTTTTTACAGGGTTCATGCAAATTAAATTTAAGACTGCTGAAAAGAAAGCGTGTTATTTATCGTAGCTACGTGTTTAAACTCAGAGAGAATGCAAACCACAACTACAACAACAATATGGTTGAATTGGCAGAATTGTAAGAGAGAGTCATATAACCACACAGCGCTGGGCTGAGAGATGAAGTTTTATTCCAACGTTCAATCCATCACCCAAGAGAAACCGCATGACACACTCAATATATAACAACCATCTTCCGGGTCTGACTCCGCCCTTTTTGCATTGCGTCATGTGGGCCGGGTTACGGCAGGAGCCAGATCCTTGTACACAAAATATCTAACCTAATGTTATAAAACGGTTTTCTATGTTGTGTGGAAAAAGGCATGTAACTACCTAAAATCATCAATCATATAAAAAATAGTCACACAATAGTTCATAAAACATATAAAAATTCACCTAAAAAATAGAACTGTGTAATGTGTTAAAATCAGTAAGTAATGCAAGCCCCATTAATTTCTTCACCATTATGAATGACATTTATGACCAAACCAACGCATTAACAGAAACATTCAAATGGTCCCAGAAATTTTAACAAAGAAACCATTTATTTCTATCAATTTAGCTATTAAAGAATATTTAATTTAAATTCAAGAACACTAAATTATTTTAATGAAACGGTCATATCTATGTGACCTTCATTCCGACTGCTGTGGACCACTTCCAACCGAGTGCAAAAATCCCTGATTTCAAGCCAAGTCTCATTGAAAACACACTTTCACACACAAGCAGTGGACATGACTTTGTCTTTTAGGCAGGTGAACAAGCTGCCGTATGAAGCAGGGCTGTAGTGGCAAAAAGGTCGACCACATAGAAGAAAACTGCCATTTTTTGCTTGCAGTTATCACAGGATTTATCGTTTAAAGATGTACCAAGACAGGTAGCGAACTTAACACCTCATGAAGACAGATCGTGTCAACCTCTGATTATGGCGCTTTACTTTATTTACGCAGCCAACGTTTCTCGGGAATGATTGAAAGTAAAACAATTAAGACTTGACAAAATTAAATTTAAGACCTTAGATGACTTTTTTTAGGTCTAAAATTTTGATTTTTAAATTGTCAAACTTTTTAGACTTTTTAGGACTCTGTACAAACCCTGTTTTTAGGTCAAAATCTGGTTCATCCAGAGGGCCTGAGACGCTCACACAGAGTCAAAAAAGTTAGAAGTGGACCTCCTGAAAACAGACAGGAGAATTGACTGGTTGAGTTTTGATTGATAGTGGATATTTATCAAAAGGGTCTGGGGTTGGGGTTTCTTTAAGTCTAACCCTGCCAACATCCAACGGTTTTGTTTTTTTCCTCCAGGCAGTTTTGCAAACTTTCACTGTAGTTGTTCATCAACATACCCAGGCTGACTGTCTCCATCTCTCATCAGCTTGCACTAACTTGTGCTTGTCTAGAGAATGAAAGTACTATTTAATAAATCATGTAAAGCTGCCTCATGCTGGAAGAGGTCCAAAACATTTCAGTCACCAGCGTGCATTTATGCTTTCACATTCAAGCGGTTTGTTATGTTGTAACTAGTAAACGCTTTGACTTCCACGTTACAAATAACAGAATCTAAACATTGCGTGACTTGAGGGACAGCATTTTAGTAACTTGTCAGCACATGAATTATATAGACAGACAACTTTATTAATCCACTGAGGAGAAATTAGTCACAGAATTACTGAAACAGCAGGAAAACAGGAAATATTGACTTGAACAATTAAAAACTCGAAAGGCGCCAGGGTTAGCTACTTCTTCGGCTAAATCCGCTGCATGAACACATGATTTAAAACCTGTCCTTTCAAGCTAGAGCTCTAAGATTATGGAATGTCCTTGTATCTTTGTGTGGCTGATTCTGTTGACTTCTTAAGACACTGTTGTTCAGACAAGCTTTTAGCTAAATGTATTGTTTTATTAGTCATATGAACTTGTTTTATTGTATGTGTTTATGGTTTATTGTATGTTTGTATTGGTTTCATCTCTGCTCCTTGTTAAGCACTTTGTGACGTTTATTGTGAAAGGTGCTTTACAAATAAACTTACATGTCATCAGAAGAAAGTTTATTAAAGACTTGATGACTGTGTGCAAAATAATGTTGGTTTGTTTTAGAAGATCTTCCAAAACACAACCATAGTCTGAGTCAAAACCAGCTAATCCGCATTGAAGCAGCTGAAAACCATCCAGCTGTTTTCAGTAAAAGGGTGTCAACAAAACAACTGTAATTAAAACATCCTGATTATAAGTGAGTCAATCATACAATTACAATACTATAGTATTACACTGAATAACTGTGAAATAGTGTGTATTTTAGGTTCTTATATGGTTACTCATATAAAACACAAGCATGAGGAACTTTATTTTACAAAAAAGGTAAATGTTTTTTAAAGTGGACTTTTAAATTCTTATTTATCAGTTTTAAATCATTCAGATGGGGTCTACCTCTCCCTGGCCTGCCACCTTATCGTGGTGGAGAGGTTTGAGTGTCCCGATGATCCTAGGATCATCTAGAAGACGTTTTTTTTAATAGACCCAAGAAAATATTTAATTGGGCGATAGGACTGTATTTGTAACAAAA
>JARVJO010000061.1:1117990-1130595 GCA_031762555.1 Cynodonichthys magdalenae
CTTCTCACCCTATCTCTAAGGGAGAGCCCAGCCACCCTACGGAGGAAACTCATTTCAGCCGCTTGTATCCGCGATCTTGTTCTTTTGGTCACTATAAAGCTCGTCACCAAAGATGAGGGTAGGAACTTAGACCGGTAGAGTGTAGAGCTGGTCCAGTATTCCATGACCAGGATGTAACACCGCTGTTCATGAGTCCGAGATTCGACTATTCGGCGGACTTTCTTCTCCTGAACCCCTGAAATTGCAAGTTGGACATAAAATGTCCATGGAATGGCATATTCAACCAATCAGAAATTTTAAGTGCTCCCCACCACCCAAATGTTATAGTTTTAAAAGTACTTCCTCCCTACAATGACTGATTTCTGAGTTATATTTGTCTCTTAATTGAGATGGAGGAGGAAGACACGCTGAAGCCCAGGAAAAGGGAAAAACTGAAAGGAGTTCAATTAATAAACATGGCAAAAAGACCCTGATTCCTGGAAAAGGTTCCTGCTATTCCGCAGATTTCAATCCAACAACGCTAATTTTCAGAATTTGTGTTCATCTATTGAACTAAAGGGAGACGATGTAATTACAATAAACACCACAGAGTCACCAGCAGATTCTACCATTTATTACACATATTACATTCTTAAATAAAAATGCTCCACTTAACAGTTCTTGCATAGATATCTTACAATACCAATTTAGAAAAGAATTATGAAACAGACCAGTAACAAAAATAAATTTTTCTTCTTTCTTAATAAAGAACATTACCATACTAACAGCATATAATACAAATAATATTTTAAACACTTTGTACAGCAAAAAATTGAACGTGAAACAAAAAAACTGAGAAATGAAAGGAAGCAAAGAGATGAGGCGGGGTGTGAGGTGATGGATGATGTTCGTATCAAAGATCTGGAGCTCCTGTTGAACATCTGAGCGGGGGAGGGATGATTTAAACACATTAGATCATGTTTGATTTTTCTTTTTTCACTTTTCTACAGTTATTTAACCAAGAACACACAGATATTTGTGATCTGTGCACACACACACAGGATCAGTAAAAGACAGAAGAAACCCTTTAGTTTGAATGAAATGTTGGTTCATCTGATTTATATGTGACTAAAGGATTGGCATCAAATTCATTTTTAATGTAAATGCTTTTATTTAAAAGGTTTTCTTCTTCGGTTGATCATATTTAACCAAAACAGTCTAAAGCTTTTGTTTGGCTCTCAATTCATAAATACATTAGAAAGCTGCCTTTAAATAAAATAAACAAATCCTGTTTTTTTTCATTGATTAAAAAACTTTCTTTTGAAGGTTTAGACCTAATAGGATCCACATTCTAACAAAGTGAATTATGGATGTCTGTAAACAACTGCAATCTCAAATATTTCACAACAGTTTATGCAATGTTATTTCGCAAACCTTTTAATTCTTATCAAATGCACATTACATGGCTATTTAATGTTGTCTATGATTATTTATCAGCCCAGTTAATAGTGGCTGCAGCAAGTCTGGTGAGTATTCCTGTCGGAAATCCTGCCAGAATAATCATTTATTGTAAAATTGATGGTGGTGTAAAAGTTTAGAAAACAATTTTTGCATGAACTGCTTTGAAATTTGGCTTTTTTTTTGGGTCATCAATTAGGTGAAAGTTGAACAATATGTATTAATCTTAGGCTATTTAAAATGATGCCTAACATTATAACAATTTAAAGGAGTTTTGTTGCTTCGACAGCAACAGCCTCTGATATTCAGAACATAAAATACAATCTATGAAAAGGCAGAAAGTAGTTCTCCAATAAGAGAGTTTGGTGACATTCAGGATTTCTTTTTTCATTTGTGTGAAAAAGCCTGTGTGATACATAAATTCTAAACTTTTAAACACATGATTTGTGATTTGGTGCAGCTCAAACTTAATATCAATGAACATGATTCTGTTTCAATTGAAAATAAACTCCAACACTGTTTTAATGTTTTACACTTTGACACCAATCCAATTTTCACATACTGTTAGGGAGAAAAATCATAAACCAAACAAAGAGCACCTTCAAGCATAAAAAACCCCCAAAAAGTTAGACCAACTGTACTGATTGTGGAAATTTTGCTGACACTTTAAAAACTGCAGTTTCATCAAATAAAACAAAAAACAAAATGCTCTGAGCTCCTGTATGACTCCGGAGAGAACTTCTGGAAACAGCTGAATAAATCAACATATAGTGGGCTGGGATGGTTGTGGTTCTGGTGGAAGGGATTCAGTGTGAGTAGAGTTGAAACGTACAGACAAAAGGTGAGGTGAATCTTATATACCGACACATCAAGCATGAACAAACACAGTAGTTACAGAGTCACTCCAGGATGCCGCTGATACCAAGAAGCGCTGAAGAAAAGTTTCAGTCAGATTCTGGGTTTAAAGGGGCATCCCGATCGTGTAACAAGTGTTAAGTGGATATTTGACAGAGTGCTGAAACAGACTATGCTAGCAGTGCGCGCACAGGAAGAGTGCAATAGCTAATAATAATAATCACGTAGTGCAATGGCTGCAAGAACTAAAGCAGATCTATAGAACTGTCTGAGACGGTGCTGTCACCACATACGCTTAAATTCACACATAGTGGTCAGCAAGATCCCACGCTATTTACAAAGGCTGCCAGAGGTGACAATCTTTCTTCAGTACAATGTGGTGGAAATAAAACCTTGTCCCTCAGAGGAAACAACAAACCAGGACCACACTAGGACTACAGGCCATTTCTCTCTGGGTGTGAAGGTGTGAGTCTAAATGGTTGCTATACCAGATGGTCTTTTAGAGCCTGTTTTATGGATTAAATTTACAGATTAAATGCAGATTGTGGCTTCTTAAAGAACAAGAGATGGTCAGTCACCATTTATGTTTATGCCAAAATAATTTCACAGAAATTTTAATATTTTTAAGCAAACAGAAAGGTAACAAAGCTGTAGTAAATTTAGGGTCCTAAAGGACTAAATGTTTATGAAATAATTACAGACTGATTTTTTTGCACCTGAGATTGAAAAAAAAATTTGCAATTTTGTTAGGTTTTCATATGAACCAATCTCGCATTCAGACCGACCCTTCAGAGTGAATCTTTCTCTGAACTCCTAATACTCAACCAATGGCAGCATGAGTTTCACATTTCTAACTTTAACTTTCAAACAAGACTGGACAGTGTCGTCCGCTGTATGCTAAAAAGCTAACTGAAACTGAAGCAACTTTCACCCCTTTTTAGCTGCTTGCATCACTTTGCTGGGCACTCTCTACAACGATAAAAGCCTTATTTTACATTTGTGAGTGATGAGTTCAGCTCCGTCTTCCAACAGGCAGGAGGCTGAAGAGGAGAACGTTTACGAGAGAGAGGCACCGAAAGTCAGAGCGTGTTTGTAGTTTAAAAAATTACCAGGATAGACTCGTAAGAAAAACCCTTTCCTTCCATCACTTCTCTCCTGCATCTCTGCCACTCATACATCTAACATTCACAGCAGTTAACTTAGAAATATACAAATCTTTGGGCAAAATGTTAAAAATGTGCGTTCAGCGTTCCTGCAGCTGAGTGTGCACAGTTGTGAGGTGGGGATGGAGGAGAATATCTGTAATTTTTCTGTAATTCATGAGATCAAATAAGATAATATACAGTTTATCATACGTATGTATGCATGAACAATAAAAAAATTTCCAGATCTCTTTTTAAAAATTGTCTCCTGGTGTTTCTTTGTGCTAACAAGGCTTTCTATTTATTCTAGGTCTTTCCACTGGGACGGACAGCTGCAATCAGTGTAGCTCAAGGTCTCTGGAGTTTTTTTGTTCTCCCGCAGACCAATCCAGTTCCCATTGACCCAGAGCTATCTCATTAGCTCAGCTACAGCTAGCGAGGAGGAGCGGGGAGTTCTAATGCTAATCAGAGCTATGGGGTGGCAGCTAGCTGGCCTGAAGGAGCCCGAGAGACGACAGGGGACCTGCAGCAGCATGGTGACAGGAAAGCTGCTCTGACAGGCCGAGAGACAGCCAGGGAACAAAATGTGAAAGTATATCTGAAGTGACTCTGAGATCTGTCAGACGTCACGGGAGAGATTTTCCTTCACGCACAGGATGGAATTTTCTTGCTTACTTTTGGACAGAACCCAATTTTTCACATTGTAGGCTGTAACTCAAAAAATGAGAAGGAAGAATTTATTTTATAAATTAGTTTTAAGATTATGGCTGAAATTTAGAGAAAAAAAATTTTAAACATTATGTTGTAAGTTCTTAGTTCCTACCGCAAAGACCTTTAATAGCTGTTTGTTGTGTCTTTATGCTTCAGGATTGGTTTTAATGATAATAATGAAAACCTTTTACATACAAAAACGCAACTGTACACAATTTATAATTAAATTTCCAAAATTCCAAACTTAGTTGAGAACAACACCTGGTAGTGTTTTGAAATGAACACTAAAATGTCTCTTTTTGTAAAAACATAAGTAAGTTCTTTGACTTCAACTGATTTGGCAGAGATAAATAAATAAGTGGCACCTTGGACTGGTAAGGAAAATGATTTGTGTTAGTTTGTATTTTGTCCAAGAAAATCTACCATAACCTTCAGTTTTAGTTGAGTTTAGAAGCACATCAAGGTTTGCTATTTCTGCTTTAGGATTGAAACCTTAGTTTGACATTAGTTTCAACATTTCAGCTTTAATAATTCCAATTTAATCTCAAACTCACAAACAAAATTAATCATCTTCTCAGAATACCTGAAACAAATTGTCAGACTAATTTACTAAAACCAGACAGGCTCTTTCAACTGGAAGCAAACATTTGTTGGTTGTTATATAATTGTATAACATTTTGAAAACATTCCTCCATGAAAACTAATCAAAGTGATACAAACAATTTTTTTTAATGTAATTCTGTGAGCTCTGTGGCTTGTATTGGTACAAAATGAGCTAAATGAGCAAAATGAGCTAAATGACCTAATAAAGACATAACTTTTTTTTAATGAAAAAAAAAAGAAATCCAACTGGTTTAGTTTACTTCTCCTTTGTTTCGCAGTTAAACATTAGCTCTAAGTCACCACTTTATGGTTGCTTTTACCAACATTTCCCGACACATTCACGCCATTAAAAGCCTCACAAAAGTGCAACAACCTGCAATTTTCTCTGGCTTGCTTCTACGTCTCCTTGCATCATCCAGTCTGATGAAAATACCCAACAAGACTGAGTTCAGATTAAATAAATTAAAAACATTAACAAAAAAAGCTGCTTTGTCAGAAAGTACAGGAAAAATATTTACATCCTCTTTCAAATCTAAGTTTTACTGTATCAAAACATAAATTTCAGTATCTTATAGAGGTGTTCAGGTAATGAAGCTCTGTACATGGTTGCTAAATCACCTTTTAATTTCAGTGGAGGCAGTAAAAATTAAAACAGTTTGTCCAATTACTAATTTGCCCTGTTAGACCAGGTAAAAAAGAGGTTTTAATTTCTAATAATACATAAAGGCTCAGTCTTGAATGAGAGTGAACTTTGCTCGGTGTTCGTCAGAGACCAGAGTTAGTAGAGACAGCTGCCGTTAGAAACACAGGACTCATATGGAGGCGGCGTCCCGCTGATCTCCTCTAACAGAGGAGACTCTGCCCATGGCTAAAGGGCAGTTCCATGCTGGAGGTTTTTGGTATTGATTGTTCAAAAGCTGCACCATATACCCCCCACTGAGGGGAACGTTTTCACTGTTTCACCTAATGAATGCTGGCAAGGCCAACTGGCACAATGACTTGGCATGCTGAGATGAGAAATCCACCAGCAGCTTGAGGAACCTGCACCTCACCCAGCTGCAGCAGCGGTGAGCGTTGGACTGTTAGTGTGAGCTACGGGGCATGTGGGCGGTGGTGGGCGGATGGAGCAGGCATCAGAGCGTTGGCGTTCAGTGCCCTGATTGCATGATTGCAAAGAGGTTTTCAGTTTTTTTTTTCTTTTTCTGCAACCAAAGGAAGCAAACACTGAGAATGTCTGTCTGAGATTTCTTTCATCTACCAGTTTTTTTAAACTTTCGTTGTTATTGATTACATTCAGGTCACAGGAAACAACCTAAAAGGAAAAAAAATCCTTGTTCATTGAAATGCATCAATGTGAAAACCCAGCAGGTGATTCAACATTTATTAGTATTTAATATCAGGACAAGATAAATATTGTTTGTCGTTGCATACGTTGCACTTGTCCACACTGTTAGCTTCATTTTTCAGAAGCTTGGTTAAAAAAAAAAGATTTAATTGTTTTTGCAACAATTCTGATGAAAATGTTGTGCAAAATGGCGTAACTAGAAAAGCTGGTGTATAACAGGGGTATGTTCGAAACATCCTAAAATATAACCTCTGCTGCTCAGAAGCTCTATGTACAAATTTATAACTCTTTATAAGGAGACAAAAAGTTCATTTTGATGATAATATGGAAATAAAAACCAAAGCTAATTGTTTAAATACTTGTAATGTCCATTTTTGATGGAATTGCTTCAGTTTGAGGTTTCAATATTTAACTTTTACTAGCGGAGGATTTTTTTGCGGATACAGTTAAGTTTCAAAACTTTCTTTGTTCAAAGTAAAAATTTTAATCTTTGTCATGTTTTGACTGTTTACATATTTATCTTGTATATAGCAATTTGAATGGCCTCAGTTTGGAGAGAAAAAAACTTAAGACTAAACGGACAAGTTTTCGTGAATATGAGACCAAGATCGCTGCCATCTTAAAACAACTTGAGTCTTAAGCTCTAACGTCTTAAAGCTCGAAGGCCTTTTTGTAATCTGGTTAGATGGAATTTATATTTCTCCAAACTGACATAAAAAACAGGTAAGATATTGATTGTTTATTATCTCTTAGTTGTTATCTGTTGAACTGAAACTGGGATGCTGGGTTTTCAGTAACAGGTTGTTATGAGAGCATTAAGTAATGAGAGAACTTTAATTTTAATTACAGTCAAGTAAACATTATTTATTGTTTACATCAATGTTCAAGCCCATTTTGTTTTTTTTTGTAATATTCTGTGACTAAAAGTTTGATTTACCAATCAGAAATGAAGCAGCTGTGCTTCTGCTTTGAGCTGCAGACTCATTATATTGTAATTTTTTGTTGTCTGAGATCTTCCTGTGGTTCATGTTGGTTGATTCCTGATGGAAACACTGACTAATACATTCTGCTGTAATCAGTCCTGAAGCAATAAAAGAAAAAGATGAAACATGAGGCTGGAACAGTAGCGTGAGTTCGGTGGGTGATTGCTGGAGCCGAGAACAAGCTGATTTCTCACTTCAAAGGATTTGGAATCGTTTGTTACCTCCAGCCGAGAGCTAAGATACTCTTCTACTAAACAACAGTTGCTAAAATCCTACTGTGAAAAAAGATTTGGGAGCAGAACATATAATTCCACAAAGCTGCGTGTGTGTGTGTGTGTGTGTTCAGGAGTGTTTGCAGGAAAGCTGCCATGCAGTGTTTTGTTTTCCAACTCTGCTCATTAGTTTAGTAATTATTATTTTTTTTATTTCTTATGAGTCACATCTTGAGAAAGCCTTTAAGCAGAAGAGCTGCAATGTGTGTATTTGTGTGTGTGTGTTAAAGTTTGTGTACTTGTTTTTTAATGCAAAGTGTAAAGTGAGAGAGAACTGTTTTTATTGTATTTTTGATTCCCTTATAATTTTTTATGAGGTCCTTTTTTAGCCATATTTATCACGGTAGAAAAAACACATATAATGTAAAAAAAACAAACAAAAAAAAAACAGGTAAGTGCAATTACAAAACAACTGGTGGGTCTTTGTAACCATATCTGTTCAGAACCAGCACACAGATGTTGTTATTTTAAGTCCCACGTGAACCAAAGAACCAAAAAGTAGATCTTGGGTCTCAGATCCGGCCCTGCGGCGCTGCCAGGAAGATGGGATCTTAGAGTTTGTGAAAACGCACACGGATGACTATCAGAATAAAAGACCTATAAAAAAGATAAAGAAAAAGTTTGCCAGTTTATAAATGAGCCTTCCTCTTGACCAGTGGAGTGTCAGGAGGTCATCCCAGGGTTTGTTTTGTAGCTGCGTTTGGTTGCAGGGGCAGAAAGAGAAGCACAGAAATCTGCTTTCATTTCAGTCCAAATAGAACACAAATCCTTACTTTTCTGTTTTTGTTCCCATCCATTGGCTGCTTATAAACTGCAGCTGCAGAGTCAGTGCACACGGGGATAAAAAGACCAACATTGCTCCGCTTCTCTTCCCACACATTCTGAAGAAGTCAACAGTTTTTTGTTTCTTTTCCTCAAACACATTTCTGTGAGCTTTAAGACATTTCCTTCAAGAGAAAAGAGCACAAAATGTCATTCCTTTTGATAACAACAATAAGAAGAATTATTGTTCTTTAGGTAGAAAAAAAAGGAAGAAAGTGTCGCTGCGCATTTTCTGTCTGATGGCCTGCTCAGGTGGCAGGCTTCTCTGTGAAGGTGGGAGACGCAAACGGCCTCTAGAGGAGAGCCTGAGAGCTGCAGCAGCATCCACTGACGAGGTCCCACAGGCGCCCTGAAACACCCAGAGTCCGGCCCCGGGTTCGATTGTCAGCCATGCTAGGAGTAAATCCGTTCAGTCTCCCTCCTGCAGATGGTGCATTGTTGTTTTCTTCACACAGAATACAGAAGTTGAGTGCGGCAGATGATGGTTTCTTATGTTCTATGTATGAAAAACAGCAACAACTTAGGAAAAATGTTGAGTATTTAAAAGCACCGCAAAACACTAAGAGTTGACTAAATTGATATTTAACGTGTTTCCCACATGACTATCTCCTCACCAACATGACTCAATAATGTAAGACTGAATACAGAGAAAGAAAAACGGCGGTAAAATGTTTCATCAAACTATTTGTGTGTGGATTGGCAGTGTCCAAAGCCCAGGAGCTGCATGAGAGCAGCTTGGGGTTCACCGGGATGATGTGTGAAGTGTTTACTATTGCAAATGTGAAGGTGTAATTTTAAAGAAACAACAATCTAGCTACTCCTCGTTTCCCTCCTTCTCTCCTCCATTGGTCACTGAGTGCAACCATTTTTCTAGAAGGGATGACCAGTTTGTAGCATGACTACCCGTCCCTCTGTCCTTTGACTCCTCTTTTCTCCCTCCTTCCCACTCATCCTTCCTTCCCTCAGATGTGCCTCTTCATGTGCAACGCCAGGTGGTCAGATCGAGAAAAACACCTGCAGACAAGAAGAGATGTGCAAAGTTCTCGTTAATATTTAGTATTTTATTCATATACAACAGCTGCAAGAAAATAACAAAAGAAGCAGGATAATATATATATATATATATATATATATATTTATATAAAAACTATATTTAGTAAAAATGTAACCTGTTTAGATCAAAACTGATTTTATAAATTAGATCAGTGATTATCAAAGATGCTCTATTTGTAAATAAAGCTGGTGCCACAGGCTCAATCCCATATAATACCAATTGCTTCCATCCATCATCCATCCATGATCAGTGAAAGCTCATTTTATCTGTCTGTGTGCAGGAGCTCACTCTTTAGTCATGATCCATATTGTATGTCCTAAGATGGATAGCTAGACAGTACAGGTCCAGCTTGGCCTAGACAGACCTTAAAGTCTTCATTCCTGCACACCAAGCTCCAGTACTCCAGTTCATCACTCATGAACATAACACCCAAATACCTACAGTATATCTTCAGTGACCCTAACCCAGAGGAAGCAGTAAACCTTTTGGAATCAAGAACCATGGTCTTAGATTTGGAGGATATGACACTCTTCCAGACAGCTTCAAATTCAACTGGAAATCACTTATTTACATGGTGTAGATCAAAGTTTTGTGACACTAACACAGGCATGTCCAACTCCGGTCCTCAAGGGCCGGTCTCCTGCAAGTTTTAGATTTGTCCCTGCTTCAACACAGCTGATTCAAGAAATTATGTAACAAGTTTTTTCAAAGATATTAGATATTTGTCTCCTAGTTTGGCTTGAGGTGGGTACAGATATTTTTCCCCTTTCTGTTTTAACATTTTAACTATACTATTTTATTCTTAATGTCTTAGTTTAGACTTTCCAATGCAAGCAAGCTAAAACCTATCATGCCAATCCCATAACAGAAAACAATGACAGACACTTCAGTTTAAAACCAGGACATTAAAGCTGTTGTTCAGAATGTCTCACTAATAGAAAGAAGATCTAAAGAGGAGTCCAATTCAGCCTCTGTGGTTTCCTAAACCCAACTTAGTTGAAGGAAATTGTGTAAATGATTAACTGAATGTTAGATCTAGTATTGTATTTTTATATTTTTTGATCATTGCAGCCATTAGTTTAAAACAGAGAAAGAGAGTTGGTGTGTGTTATCGATGTGTTCTTGCTGGTAGTATAAACAAAAGTTGGCGACGTTAAGTAAGTAAGTAAGTAAAGTTTATTTATATAGCACCTTTCATAGATATAAAATCACAAAGCGCTTCACAATAAAATCAATAAAATATAATCAATAAAAACACCACAAAAGCATGACATTCATAGAAAAAAGTTAACTAAAAGCCTGTTTGTAAAAGAAAGTTTTCAGATGTTTTTTAAAAGCATCAATAGAATCAAGGCTGAAATATATTGGGGCAGTGCATTCCAGAGCTGGGGTGCAACCGCTTGGAAAGACTGATCACTCCCGGGTTTAAAAAGGGTGCGGGGTACCTCTGACCTGATGACCTCAAACAGTGAGATGGTGCGTGAAGCTGGATTAAATCTGAGATATATGAGGGGGCTTGTCCATGTAAGGCTCTAAAAGTGAAGAGAAGCTAAAACAGGTGTGACGTGAGCCCGGTTGTTTATGTTAGTTAACAATCTTGCAGCTCAGTTCTGGACAACCTGAAGACGGTCAAGCTCCTTCTTTTTTAAACATGTAAATAGACTGTTACAAGAGTCCAAACGGAAAGAAATAAATGCATGATTGACCATTTCAAGTTCAGCTCTTGACAAGAAATGTTTCCGTTTTGAGATGTTCCTAAGATGGAAGTAACAGTTTCTAGTCAGTTGTTTTGCATGTTGTTTCAGAGACATTGCAGAATCAAAAATGACACCCAAGTTTCTGAGGCTGGACTGAACAGATGGACCTAAAACACCAACCTTATTTTCTGGTGCAATAATCAGAGTTTCAGTTTTATCTGAGTTCAGTCGTAGAAAATTTTTAATTAACCACTGTTTAATGCTAGCTAAACAATTTGTTAAGGTTTAGCTAGCATTAAACAGTGGTCGTTCTTACATCTGACGTAAAAGTTAACACCTCCAGGGCTGTAACCAGGAAGAGACATACATTATAAGGTCAATTCATCATTATAGAAGAAAAAGTCTTTTTAAAAGTTTTGAGTTGTGCAGAGTCTCTGCTTATATTCAACCTGCTGGGCTGCTTTGTTTGGGTTTTCAGATATGAACTCAAGGCCTTACACTGAGGCCTGACTGCTGTTTTGGATACTGCTGTATGGACCTGATTTGAGTCAGATGAAAATAAAGATTTTTAGAAAATATCCAAGTGGGTTCCTGCACTTCCATCTTTGAACAACGCCATTTTCTACAAATTAAAATAAATCGTGTTCAGTTACTACGATATCTGTAGAGGACAAGGGAACAAATACAGGATTAAGACTCAAGTAGGTATCTCTGCAGACAAAAAAACACGTTATGTGTAGTTCTTTTAAGAATCAGTACTAAACACAATTTCTTCCCAGTCATGACCATAAATCCCAGTCAGAGCTCCACAGCCCTGCAGACCTTTGGCTCAGAGGAAACCCAGCTGTAGAGACTAATTAGATATGCAGTGTGAACACAGAGACTAATGCAGACAGGCTGGCACTGCTCTCTCCATGCCGGCCCATTTAACTCAGTACCAACTGCACCTGACGACATAAAACCAGGTGATGGGTTTGAAATAAGACTCCTGAAGTCGCAAGTCTCTCTCTTTTATGGCTTGTGAGTGAATTAAAGCTGACCATAATAATATTCTATAATAATATTCTGCACAAATGATGTGACTGAAAGGGTGATGGTGGGGGGTGAAAATTAACAACGGGAAGTTAAAAATTAAATTAGCCACAGGCCTAATTCATTAATAATTAGTCAAGACTGGTTTTTTTTTTCTTGTGTGTGTTTTTGTGAGTGTTCATGTGCTTATTCAGACTGTAGTTTAATTCAGACACTGACAAATACAAAATAAAAGAATCATTTTGAGTTTAAACACTGCTTTTCCTCTGAACAGTTCCTCCATTTTCAGCCTTACAGGGAATCCCACCGGGTAACCCCTCACACTGAGCTACTTTAAAACTGAACAAGGAATCAAACTCTACTAAGACTTAAAGTAGAACTCTGACAGAAAGGATTTGCTAGCAAAGAAGAAACATAATAATACCAGGGCTGAAAGTGTTGTTTCATGAAGTCAGCAGTTAGAGTTCAGTGCAGTGTAGAAGTGGATGTGTGTCTTTGTGTTCTTGCAGCTCAAACTAGACTTAATACCTCATTTGTCTTACTCATTGTGAAAGAATTCTATAAACATTGCTGTGATGCAGTGACGTGCGGTGAGGTTCATGGATGGTGAGGCACTCAGTTAATCAAAATCAGATTTACAAATATATGAACC
>JARVJO010000061.1:1163511-1177345 GCA_031762555.1 Cynodonichthys magdalenae
GTTCAAAATGGTATGTCTGAATAAATGCAGGAATCCACTGGATTTCTTCTAAAAACTTTATTCTCATCTCTGACTCTAATCAGGTACAGCACAGCCCAGGCCTCAGCATAACACCTTGGGCTAAACCCAAACAAAACAGCCCAGCAGACTGGAGCTGAATAGATCCTGAAAAACTAACAACTTCCAAAAACTCTTCTAAACTTCAACATATAACCTCTTCAGTCTCTTCCTGGTTACACCCCTGGAGGTGTTACTTTGTACGTCAGACGTCAGAACGTAACTAACCTTTGTTTATACAGACAGAAAGAACACATCAATAACACACACACCAACTCTGTTTTAAACTTACTGCTGCAATGATCAGAAAGTGTAAAATACAATACTGCATCTAACATTCAATTAATCAAATACAAGATTTCATTCAGTTGAATAAAAGACAATTTATACACAGTTTCAGAATTTAAAAAGTCGTCTCCCATAGAAGCATCCTCTATTTTTTTTATCTTACCTGTTATACAAAACTCTTTTGACTGACATCTGTTTTTATAAAATGTAATTTAATTGTGAATATATTGGGGGCAAGTCCAAAGTTGCTTTTTGTATTACAAATACAAATAGTGTCAGCAGCAGCTAGCTGTAGCTCTTCCTATATATACCAAGGCAAGTCTGACATAAATATCACATTATTTCTGCAGGTATAACCATGTCTCATGTTTTAAAGCTGTAAGTATCACAGCAATTCTCAGACACTAAAAATAA
The DNA here is from genome assembly GCA_031762555.1 of Cynodonichthys magdalenae. Classification (NCBI taxonomy): domain Eukaryota; kingdom Metazoa; phylum Chordata; class Actinopteri; order Cyprinodontiformes; family Rivulidae; genus Cynodonichthys; species Cynodonichthys magdalenae. The sequence continues at coordinate 1,164,271 of JARVJO010000061.1, forward strand.
CTAATTATTGGTGAAATGTCTCATCTGTTTATATAGAATAATCAACATCAGATGTTTTCTTTCATACTTTTATTTTTGCGTCTTTTGATTCAAGCCTTTTGAAAAGAAAAAAATCTGATTAACATCTCATCACACAGATAAGAAGAATTCAGAGGTTTCACAGACTCCTGTTAACTTGATTGATAAAGTTCTGTAAATGCGTTTATTTCTTATGAACCTCCACTGGAACTGAAACAGAAAACTGATTGTAATTAGATTTTCTCACACTTTTGCAGAAAATCTCATCTCTTTACAAGCCTTTTTATTTTGTAGCTGTTTATGGTTATCTGTATGTATTAGAATTTGTTTCTTTCCCTCTGCGTTATGCAGCTTTTTGCTTCAAATTATGTTTTTTTTCTTCTTTGCTTTTTTGTTCAAATAGGTCCTAATTAAAGTCTTTTGGCTTGCATAAACTGCTCTTTGAAGTTGTACCTCTTGATGGATCTGGCTCTCTCCACACAGAGGGCTCTGATGGCTAATTAAGCACTCGAAAGAAAAGGCAAAAAGAGGCTCTTTTATTCTGTTAATTTGCTGATGTGGATGCGTACACAGAGGGTGTGTGTGTGTTTGTGAGAGCAAGAAGAGCATAATGACTTTTAACTGATGTGTGGGAATATGAGAAGCCTGATGGTTAGGAGTGTGTACATATCAAACAGGAGCAGCTGGCATCAGAGCTGCAGAGTGTGTGAATGAGCGTGTGTGTGTGTGTGTGCGCGTGTGTGTGTGAGTGTGCGTGCGTGCGTGAGTGCATATTTCCTACCATATGAGGGCAATTTTTAGACTACACACCTACATGTCGGGATCAACTGGTACATATGGGGACCTAAATCTAGTCCCCATTTGGGGAAATGCCATTGGCGGGTCAGGGGTTCAGTTTAGAACTAACTTTAGAGATGTTTTTTGTGTGGAATACTTTTGTATTTTCCTAAACTAAATGAAGATTATTTCCTGCATGATGTCAGACTCACCAGTTTTTGCTACGGTTTAATGAGAAAAAATCTCAATTTTGAAAATTTAAAACAAGATCAAAGGTGTAATCTTTTGAAGTACTTAGAGAAAGAAAATCTTAAGATGAACAACAGCTTTTTATCCAGGAAGAAAACAAACTAAAAACAGTAGTAAACATCTATTTTAAATCAGTAAGCATTCCTTGCGGCTGCGGCGGAGTGGTTAGGGGAGTCGTCCTGGAACCAGAAGGTCACTAGTTCGATCCCCCGTTCCAGCTGTCTCAGTTGTTGTTTTCCTTGGGCAAGACACTTCACCTGCCTTACCTACTGATGGTGGTCAGAGGGTCTGGTGGCGCCAGTGTATGGCAGCTCTGTCAGTGTGCCCCAGGGCAGCTGTGGCTACAATGTAGTTTGCCATCATCAGTGAGTAACTGTAAGTGTAAAGCGCTTTGGGGTCCGGAGGGACTTGATAAAGCGCTATATAAGTTCAGTCCATTTACCATTTGAAGTAATGTCTATTTTTGCCACCTTGTTTGCAAACATTTTAAATAAAGATCTTGTGAGATCTGTTAACACATGGAAGTATGTCTTGAGGATGACTCTCAGTCACTACCACATCAACTTTTACTTCACAGTCGGTAAATATGACTGAGTTATGGCCTTATATGTTTGCTAAGGCTGATTAGCTGTGGTGGCCATCTTGATTCGACAGACAAAACAAACACACAGGCACATATAGTTACATGACTGCCCATCTTTCATATTGAGAGTCAATCATGTACTGTCTGATGACTTCATTAATGTTGCTGTTTTCATTGCATTAACTTTAGTTCAGTTTATTTAAATGGTAAATGGACTGTACTTATATAGTGCCTTTCTATCCAACCAGGATACTCAAAGTGCTTCACACTACAATCTGTGCTCTCATTTACACAGCACTCTATTATGTCTCTATGAAGCTAACATGTACAATTATCTATGGAGACTAATCAGTGTCAATCACATTTATACACTGATGGGACACACATCAGAGGCACCAGGACACAACAACTGAGAGAGTTGGAACGGGGGATCAAACCGGTGACCTTCCAGTTCCAGGACGACTCCCCTAAACACTCTGCCACAGCCGCCCAACATACTTTTATACATATTTCCCAACAACAGTCGCCCCAGAGCACCATAAATACAATACATTTTCTATACCCATTTCTTCCTTTCAGGGTCACTGGTGCCCATATCCAGCTGTCAGGTTGCAAGTCCATCACAGGGCCACACATAGAGACAAACAACTCTTCACTCTCTCACTCACACAATTTAGAGTTACCAATTAACCTAACAGTCATCATTTTGGTCTGTGGGAGGAGGAGAGAACCCTGCTCAGAGAGAACATGAAAACTCTACCCAGAAAGGTCCCCGGGCCGGGATTTTATCTGGCAACCTACTTGCTGAGAGGCAACAGCTCTACCAACTGAGCCACCATGCTGCTGGCATATGATTGATATAACCTGTCCACCTAAAACAACGATTGTGTGAGATGGCCATATGATATTGATCCACAATAATTTTGTGATACAATCTTTTTTTTCTAATGTTAGGTTTAAATTAAATTAATCAGTTCATAAATAACATCACAGCAGACAATGATTATAAAACATTAGTAACTGGCAGCATCAAAAACAGTCTGCTTTGGTTTAATTTAGATTTTAATGAAAATCAGATGGTTTGAGTCTAAAATGATTGATTGCAGCAGAAAACTCTGGGATCATCAGAGCAGGTATGAGCTGATGTCTTCACAACATCTGTCCATGTCCACAGTGTTCTCAGGCTTAACATCACACCTTCTCAAACCTCTGGTCTGTTGCTTTTTATATTATATTTATATTTATTAATATTTTTCTGCTGTGATGCAATTTATGGCCTGATTAATTTTATTCAATCCTAACCTTTGCATCACAAGATTAAAGTGAACTGAATATGACAAAAGCTAAAACTAGAAAATGTTAAATATGTAGTTTAATAAATCATTGTTTGATCTGATGATGTTGGAAATATTTGATTGATTAGGTTATGTCTAAAAATGATTTTTCCTCCTGACCTAAAAGAACACTTTATATCTTTTAAACCCAGAAAAGTTATGAACAATTAATAGTTTGTTGAGATTATTGAATAATGAGTTTATTGAATAAACTCATATTGAACAAATAGAGTTTAATTTTGATCTGGTTGAAGATTTAATAGGCAGTTTTGTTGGCGCAAAGACCAAAATGGGTTTCAACAAAATTTTGTGATCATTTGTCACAGCAGCATTGACGATGAGAAAAAGATTTGGAAATTAAAGTGAACTGATGTCGACTTTTGAGGTTAACGTTGCTTTTAGATATCAGAGATCTACTTTTGCCTTGGTCCCACTCAGACTAACCTTAAGTTCATCACTTAGGTCAAAATTAAACTATTTATTTACACTGACATTGTTTAAAAACCTATCTAGAACAGGTATGATACTGATTGTTCATAACCTTTCCAAAGAACCTCACTTCAGGAGACTGAACTACTATATTAACATTAACTCGACTGATCTACTCATAATCTGTCTCTCATGTACAAATTGTTTCATGCACACCTAAATATTACAAACAACAACACTGAATCTGAAATATTTCTCAGATTATTCCAGATCACTGACTTCCAATTTAGGGATTGGGACCACAAAATAAGTGCTGAAACATCATTTTACAAGCTAAACAAAGAAGAAAATAAGCTTAAAGACTGTGTGAAGTAAAAAATAAATGTGTGTTCTGAGTTTGTCACACCACAGATATATGTGTTAATAATCACCCAGCCAAATTTGAACAATTAAAAATACTTGTAAACCTTATAAAATTATGTGTTAAATGTTATAAAAAAAACATCAGTTAGCTGTGGTCTGGAATGTTGGGGGGGGGGTGTCAGCTGGGAGCACTGAAACCACACCCACGCGCTGAACATTCCTGTAATTGAGGACAAAATGTTTGTGAAGGCTGGCAGACTAATTGAAGTTCAGAAGCCCTACTCCTTTGAACCACAGGAGCCAGACTTTGACTCTGAATCAGACACTGACCAGTATGAAGATCGTCTTCAGTCTTCACAGCCTGCATGAAAATGGTATTTTTTTTTTAAATTACATGGACGTTAGCAAAATGTGTTGCTGACTAGGATAGCCTAGCCACCAACAGGGGGCGGGGTTATACTGAAGCCAGCTGCCAGACATCACGAGCTGCACTTTAAGACACGCCCAAAAAATTCTGAAACAGATATCTTGATATCTTGTCAAATATCTATCGTTGTGAGAACTTTTACTTATTTACAGCAATCCATTCATGACATTTATAATGTTTAAAGAAGAAAATGTTACAATTCACTTTACACGGTCTTGACATAGTAAATAGTAGAAGTGGTATTTTTTTTATTCTGTTTTTGCTTTATAAATGAGTGTTTCTCATATTTAATCAGTGATACACAAGTATCCATCACTATTAGTTTTTGCTATTTTCTTCCGTAACAAAAAAGAAGACAGTATTATCTCCTGCTGTCTGTGTGAGCACCTGTGTGTCTGAGTGTCTTTAGCTTTTCTCTCACTCTGCCTTGATTGAAAAAGCAGCAGAACAAACAGAGAGTCCTGTGGGGTCGAATTTGAAATGCAGGTGAATGCTTGAAGAAAACGAGGTTAATGGAGACAAGACCTGATGGGAAAATGTGTCGACAGCCCAGACAAACAGAGCCTGTCTCAGGGTCGGGCTGACACAGATGCAGTTTGTTGTCTGGTTAATTCACTTAACAGACAAGGTTAGAAAAAAACACAACAATACTGGAACAGAATATCTCCAGTTAATTATTATTGAGGAATGTTAGTTTTTATCAAATCTCAGACTGTCGACAGCCTGTCTCACCAAACCAGACAGCTGACACCTCAGCAGCAACAAATTATAAACACAAACAGCATCATCAAGATTAAATATTATTTATCCTTATGCTTTCGAAGTGAAGTACCTTGTCCCAAGTTGTTTCTTTTTTTAAATCATTTAAACCCTCAGTAAAATTTAAAAAAAATTACTGAACTTGTTTTATAATGTTTTGGAACTTAAATATTCAAATATATAAATTAATCAGTTTTCAATTAGCACAAAAACTTTAAATATAGATTTTTTTTCTCATTACATGATCTAGCTACAACAAATATGTAATTATCTCATTTAGTTTTGTCAAATTTCCTAAATCATCTGATCAGTTTCTTTTGGATGTTTTTCATTTCAAATAGCTTAATAAAAAATGTAACTTTCCTGTAACAGCCCCAAAGCTTTGGAAACTGAGACAATCTATCAAAGGGATACTACAATCTTTTAATCCTGCGCCTTTTGCACCTATCGTTGAAGTTTTTTTGTGATTGTAATAATTCTTTTTAGGTTTTACCTGCTTCAATCTTGTATTTAATAAAAACATAAATGTAATAAAAAAAATAAACAAACTTCAGTAATCATGTAAATGTTAGAGATGGGATAAATGGCTTTTTGAAAGGATGCAGATCTTGATGATCTTGTTTTGTAGTGCCATTCAAAAGAGTCATTCAAATTTAAACAAATTATGTCATCACATCACGTGGGTGGAACGATATTGTTTAACAAGCAACGCCACCCCCCCCTCCCAATTTCCCCCTGAGCTGCTGTATTCCACCGCTCTGTAGATTTATTGTGAAAAAGCAGAGATGCAGTGACTGTTTTTGTGGTTAAGAAGGAAAAATAAAGATTTTATGAGGAGTTAAAATAATTAAACTATGATTGTGTCTTTACTGTCCGCAACTCGGTTCCTATCGTTCATTGGATGAGACAGATTTGGATTTCATGAACATCATATCTCTAGTGAATGGAGCCAAATGGAAGCCTCTGCTTCTTCAGCACCAAGGACAGCACCATGACTTTACAAGACTGCTGATAAATAAAGAGTATTCATAAAATAACCAAACACTGATCAGACTGAGCTCATTGTGTAAGGATAACAACATCATCAAGTTCTGCTTCATTTCCAAGAATTAGACAAAGAAAAAGGAAAGAACAGAGACCGTTTTTTAAAATAATTACATATGACATCCCCTTCATTCTTTTTCAAATTATCTACTTATATATTAAAACTAATAAATAAAAACTAATTCTGATTATTTCATACTGTAATTCAATGTATTTTATTCATGAGTAAACAAGGAAAATCAACCCAACAAAAAGAAGAGAAAATAGGACTAAACCAGAGAGGTGCTGCAGTGATGTGAGTTTCTACTGATAAAGTTCTTTTTTATTTGATTTTATTGTTTAAAAAGACAATTTCTGTTGAGATCGCAGATCTCTTTTTCAAGGGAGGCCTGGGCCTGAAGGCAACCGATTGTACATGTTTATGTGCTGTGGAGAAAAACTGGAGTACCTGGGGAAAACCCACGCAAGAACAAAAAGAACATTTGGGGATTAAACCCAGGACCTTCTTACTGCGAGGAGTTGGTGCCTAACCACCATGTCGTTGTGCTGCCTTTTTTATGCTGACCAGAACTCACACAGCTTCACTAAAACCAGCACTAGTTTTATCTTGATAAAAACAATTAAATATGTTTAAACAAAGATTATGTTTGGATTTTTATCCTCTCACAAAAAACACTCAGTAGAAAACCCTTCATATAATCAGCTTCTATTAACCAAAATACACACACAAACACACACTCCATTTTACTGTCCATGATAATTAAATTCGAGGACATAAAATTAATTAACAGCTTATTCATGCACATACACACACACAGGTTTGTATTTCTATCCTTATTAGAACTGTTCATTGACTTCCATTCATTTCCAGTAATTTCTACAGCCTAACCCTGACCACCAACCCTAAGGCTAACCTCACAGGTACCCACCTGACCCTAAAACTAACCTAAACTCAATTCAAACCTTAGTCATAAAATGAACCCCCAACCCAAAAATGGAGTTCCACCATATTAAAACCGGTCTTTGGTCCACATTAGGACTACTGGTCTTGACTGGTAGGTGTGTGTATCAGCAACGGTCCTAAAAAGGTAACAAAACAAGTACACACACACACACACACACTGAGAAAGGCCAAAAGCCTGGTTAAGCAGCATTAAATTATTGCTCAAATTAAAAGGCTGTACCTTCCTGTACTGGAGCGTATGTATGTGTGTGTGTGGGTGTATGTTCTCATCATTTCATTAATTGGCTGAAATGGAGACATTGAAATCTGTGGCACAATCATCTGGCCCTCAGTCTGTTGTGCTTTCTGTTAATGAGGCGACTCTTTCTGTCTGTCTGCAGGTCATTCGTCACGTCAGACGGCCTGTCCTCCACCGTGAGGCTGGAAAAAAACTCAGGAGCTTATTGTCCACATACACACACACATACACACACACACACACATTGTTGGAAACAACAGTCTGTTAATCAAAACTGAGTGAATTCCTCTCAAAATATGAAAAAGAAAAGTCTTAATATCTGTTTGAAATTTGTTTTAATGATATTTGTTTTCACAAATATTTTGAATTGGGTTAACACCACATTTCATGCCAGAGTTTGAATGAAGACAGTCTTATTTGGAAGCTAATACAGCTGATGGTCAAACCTTAAAAATAATGGTAATAATGAAAACAATTAAAAAATAATAATAAAGTTGATTAGCTGTGGAGACAATTTTGAAGTGAATCAAGTCTAAAAGCTAATCAATTGTGCATCCTGTGATTAAAATATCTCTAGTTATTTCTGAAATATTTTGGTAACAGGCAGACTGGGTTTACTCCAGTAGTTGAGCTTTAGTGTCCAGGGTCTGTGATGGAGATGACTCTCAGCTACAGCTGCACCAAATATATTAACATCTATAAAACTGACTACTGACACTGTGAGTTTTCTAAGGACAGTTAGCTGCAGCAACCAACTTAAATTGGGTTGACATCAAACATAGATGTTGTAGAATAAATATAAAATAATATTAACAGATGCGTATAAAAAAATCTTGGTCTAACTAAATAATTTCAAATGTAAACAAGTTTTGTTTAAATAACAAAATCAGAGACAACTCGTTCATGTTTCTGTCATGTTTTCTGCTACTCTTCTGTATTTCTGTTAGAATTATTCAAATCATACAATAAAATCTCCATAAGTCCAGTTTGACTCATCTGTGCCTGCTGCGTTCATTAAAGTCTGCTTTGAGAACAAGACACTGAATAAATCCTCTGTGTTTTTCTCCTGTAAACACAGCTCAATCAGCTGAAATGTTCCAGAAGCTTGAAGACCTGAATGCGCTTTAGTTTGGATCTGTTAAAACCACTCTCTGAGAGCCTCAAGCTAAAACCAAACACTCAACAGCAGGAAAGCCATCGGCTCCAACACTTCACCCAGAGGAGATGTGAAAAGGTAAAGAGACGCTTGAGTCGAGTTGTTGGACAGAAGCTGATCGTGATGGAGAGGCAAAGAAATGGAAGGAAACTCATCAAACATCCTTTTAAAGTGGAACTGACTCCTCTGTGAAAAGTGGGTGGTGCCAAGAAACACTGAGGGAGGCATGGCCAAGTGTGGAGATGAACGAGGAGCTGTGGTCAGGACGAGGGAACGTGACAGCTAGCCTAAATTGACCAGCTAGCATTTCTGAAAATATTTCTGAATTTTCTAAAGAAACAAATGTATTTTTTTTAAATGCAAAGTTTCAGGACACATGCAAACTCACATTTAGCTGTTTCAAACTATCATGTAAACTTCAGGCTTTGGTTTCATGGCTTTGGTCCAAACAGCATAGGAAGAATATTCTGATTTTAATCTTACACCACTCTTAGCAGCAGAACCACTCTTTCCATAGAACAACTGTGCCAACTCCTGAAACTGTGCCTGGAGTCAACCTACTTCACATATGGGGAGGCAATATTATATAATATAGGCAGAAACATGGGTTTGCTATGGGCTCCCCAGTTTCCCCTATTGATGCAAACCTGTACATGGAGGAGGTGGAAAAGAGAGCTCTGATGTCCTTTTCAGGGCCACCACAAAGTCATTGGTTCAGGTATGTTGATGACACCTGGGTTACAATTAAATCCAAGGAAATCTAACATTTCACTGATCACATTAACTCAGTGGATAATTATATAAAGTTCACACGAGAAGATGTAAAAGATAACAGGTTGGCGTTCCTGGACTGTGATGTCTCAGTTTATGATGGAGGACGGTTGAAAACAGATGTGTATCGCAAACCCACCCACACAGACCAGTATTTGCATTTTGACTCCCATCACCCACTGGAACACAAACTAGGAGTCATCAGGACTCTGTACCACAGAGCAGAAAGGGTCCCCACAAAACCAGGAGCCAGGGAGAATAACTCACACACAAGACAGGCCCTGGAGCAGTGCGGCTATCCTAACTGGGCTTTCCTAAAAACAGACAAGAAACCAAAACAGGATTCCAGCCAACCAAAACACATTACAACGATTGGTTCATCCCAAAGATCCAGCTCCCCGGCACAAACAGAGTAACATTGTGTATGCTGTTAAGTGTCAGGAGGATTGTGATCAGTCATTTATCTGGGAAACAAAGCAGCCACTCAGTGGTCACTCTTTCAGAGATGAAGATGTTCTTATCCTTGATAGAGAGGAACGTTGGTTTGAGAGAAGAGTAAATGAAGCCATTTTTGTGAAGAAAAAATGTCCATCATTAAACAGGGGTGGAGGCCTTTGTGTCCAGTTGTCCCCCTCCTACAATGCTGTTATTGCAAGTATGACTCAGCCCCCTGTGAACAAAAAGTGTGAATCAGGACCCTAACGATAGTCAGGGGATGGGCCACATGACCCTCTATGAACAATAGAGCCAATCAAGGCACTAATGATCTATTGTTTGACTGATTGTCCTCTTTTGCATGTGACTAACCTGTTTCAATTCAATTCAGTTTATGTTTATAGTGCCAAGTCACAACATACGTTGTCTCAGGGTACTGTAGATGAAAAAACAACAATTACAGTTTGTCCACCAAGTGGAGGCAGTGCTTATAAAGGTTGAGTCCACCTGAAACTCTTCAGACTGAAGAAGCCTCTTGGAGGAGAGACGAAACATTTCATTAAAGAAGAACCCGTCCAGAGGACCTACTTATTTTTTCTTTTTGATTTTTTTACCTGGATTACTGAGAATCAGGACATAAATATTGCAGAGTTCAACAAATGTACACTGAAATGTATGAAAGAGGATAAGGGCCACTGGGAAAAACAAAACAAAATAAAAGAATTTTGACCTTTTTCACAGATTTCTGAGTTTAAAGACAGAATTAATATTATCATTTCTTCAGTGGCCCTAATCCTCTTTCCTCAAAAATATGAAGATAATATTCTGAAAGTAGAATTTAGACTGTGTATCTGCAGAAAAAGTTGATTTTAGGTTTACTTAGTTACTTTTATAATTCAGTTTAGGCTGAAATAGTTTCTATAGACATGTTGGAAAATCACAGAATTCCTGCTGTTTTAATGACAAAACTCATTATACTTCTGTAGTGTCTGCTCACAGAGTCTATAAAAAAACTGGAGTTTTAATCACATCTTCTGAAAAGACAAATCTACATCTTAAACCAACTGTAACCCCAAAAACTGAACATATTCCGACCAAAGAAATGTCTTTACTGCAGGATACAAGAGTAACACTAAAACAAACTGAGTCATAATATTGCTTCTGTTGTTTAATAAATGAAGAAAGAAGTTTGATGTAAAGTACTGGAGGAAAAGTTTGCCACGTCTTCTTATTTGAACTTACAAGTTGAATTTACATGACCACCTTAATCAGCAGTGAAATAAACATTAGAACTTGAATATTATTGCTCCATGTTTGTGTGAAGCTTCATGTTTGGGTTAGGGCGGCTGTGGTGGAGTGGTTAAGGGAGTTGTCCTGGAACTGGAAGGTCGTTGGTTTGTTACCCGGTTCCAGCAGTCTCAGTCATTGTGTCCTAGGGCAACACACCTCACCTGCTTGCCTACTGATGGTCAGGGGGTCTGGTGCATGGCAGCCCTGCCTCCGTCAGTGTGCCCCAGGACAGCTTTGGCTATAATGTAGCTTACCACCATCAGTGTGTGAATGCCTGAAGTGTAAAGAGCCTTGTGGTCCAGGTGGATTTGATAAGGCACTATATAAGTTCAAGCCATTTGCCATTTTACCATTTGGATTTATTTTTGGATGAGACAGTGTAATTGATTTAGTCTGTGTCTCAATTTAAGGGCTGCATCCTCATTTGTCAGCCTCATACATCACTGCCCTGCGACGAGTGCTGTCCCAATTTGAAGGGTCCTCATCATGCGGCCGAGGACGCATCCGAGTATCCTCACCGGCCAAGGATATCCCAGGATTCAGTGTGCCGACAGCAAAATAAACAGAAGTCTCAGCCTGCATGCTATATGTTAGCCTTCATTTATTAGCCTTCTTCTTCTTTCGATAGAGTAATTTGCTTAGTTAAATTATCAATACGTAAGTAATGTTTTATTACACATTAAAAGAGTGATAACCTTCCAACAAAGAGTTTGAATATATGAAAATTAAGAAAAACAAGGTGGTCTAAATAAATTGGATGTGGTAAAAATAGTTTTATTTATTTTTTTAATATAAATCAAACTGTTTAGTTTTGGTGGTGCTGTGGCCATTTGTAGTCCTTATATTTCCATTTATTGCTTTAAAGTGGGCACTTTGTTAGCTCAGTAGGTATTCTGTAATAATGGATGGATTTTGATTGGACCATATAATAATGGGGGCGGCTGTGCAGTGGTAGAGCTGAAAATCACTGGTTAGACTCCCCGCCATACCCACATGTCGTGGTGTCCTTGAGCAAGACCCCCAAACCCCCAACTGCTCCCTGGGTGCTCACATAGCTGCCCTCTGCTCCACTTGGGTATTTCTCATGTGTGATGGGTCAAATGCAGAGCACAAATTTCATCTTGCATGGGAACATGCATTGATGACAAATAAAGTACCTTCACTTCACTTTATAATAATGTACAATGATTGGGTGAGTAAATGGATGTTCTTTCACCAGGTACAAAGTAAAAACTACATCATGGTATGTTTGGCCTGTTTAGTCCTGATCTTGTGACACACAAAGTTGACTGGTCTATTGTATGAGTCTGAGTTTTAGAACGTCTTCAAACTTTCATTTTTAAAATAAACCACAAACACACAACACAGTTCCAACTACACAATCATTTGTTGTTGTTGGTAAATATCTCTTGTATAAATAACTAGACTGACCTGACAGTTGACACACAGGTCTTTAAATCCTCTGGGAATACTTAGAACTGTTTGGTCCAAAAGCGGATAATGACTCAAACGAACACCAAGTTCATTAACAATTAATTGGCTACACTTTTTTTTTTTTTATTTCAATTTTGCCACATCAAATAATGTCAAAACATTTTAAATAATTCCTCACAAAATCCATAGACAAGAAGTTAAATCTGCAGTTTAGGAAATAAAAATATATTCTTTATCAATACAGCAACTTTTACTGAATATTTAAAAAAAAATACCTGAAGTCAAATAAAGTAATTAAAAGCTTTAATAGATCTGCTTTGTGTCTTATGATTCACTGCTGATTCAGTGAGTCATTTGATTTCTGCATTAAAAAAGAGCTGCTTTAACTCATTCATTGAAATGGTTTTCACTGAATGCATTGTCAGGAGCAGAGAAAAAAACTCTACTACACAACCTGAGTCTCTCTTTTGTTACTTTGCAAACTAAAAATATCCTCCTCTGCCTGCCGCAACAGCTCCCTGAGGGAAGCAGCAGAACTGCAACACAGACTGAGCAGAGGTTGACTTTATCTGTGGGTGAAACAGAGAGCAGCAACTCAGAACCTGTGTGTGTGTGTGTGTGTGTGTACAGACGCTGTGCATTGCATTGAACAGATATTCAGTCAAGCTTTTTTTTATTTTAAGGTTTAATAATAATGATATTTTTCCAGTGGGGCCAGTAAATGAATTGTCCGTCCGTTTTCTTCCGCTTATCCGAGGTCGGGTCGCGGGGGCAGCAGCCTAAGCAGAGAGACCCAGACTTCCC
>JARVJO010000061.1:1206069-1216307 GCA_031762555.1 Cynodonichthys magdalenae
CACTGTGATGGCTGGATATGGGCACCAGTGACCCCCGTGACCCTAAAAAGGAAGAAATGGGTATAGATAATGGATGGATGGGTACTCATTTGCATCATTAATACAGACTTATAAAGAAAATCCTACAGATTTTTTTTTCAAAAACTAAAGTCCATCTCAGACCTCTAATGGCAACTCTAAAACACTGGAGCTGTCTTAAATATCTGGAAGAGAAAGAGTGATTCTTACACTTTACACCTAAGTCTGAGAGTAGGAGTAAGTTTAAGAATTTTTCGATATTTAAATCTAAAATCCCACACTAAGAAGTGTGATAAATACGGGCCCAGATGTTTATAAATGAGCATGAACAGGTGAGCTGATTGGAGAATTGGCAGCAGACGAGTTGGATCTGCTGGACAGGAATCTGTCTGGACACCATCTGAATCAGGACTGATCATCAAATCTGAGACAGATATATGACTCATAAGTTTTTTTTATTTATTGAGCAGATATTTAAACACTGTGAAAAAAAATCTAATTATTTTACTCCATATATTTTATTATGTGTTTAATTTAGTCATGAGTAAAGTCTCTCGTCACTATTTTACCGTAACAATAATTTCCAATTTTTCTTTTTTGTGTGTTTGTCCTAAAGGTTTTGTACCTTGTATTGTTTGGTAAAATATTACAGGTTTTAAGATAGTTATTTTTGTACTTTGAATGCAATGTATGCAAATCTAAATTCAGTAATATATATATATATATATATATATAAATATATATATATATATTAAACTCAGCTCACATAACTCCCAAACTAATTGTTTAATTCGTTTTACAGTTTTCTTAGTTATAAACCATTTAGCCATCAAAATAAAGTTAAACAGAAGTTAAAATATGGTAAGAAAAAATGGCTTTATTGTTGTTTTAATTTGTGAAACCAAAAATAAGGATGATTCAGGCTGCTGTAATTTTCTCAAAAGACTCCCATATTCACATTTAGAGTTCACATGAAGAAACCAATAATATTGGTTTTAAAAGTAAGTAAGTAAAGTTTATTTATATTGCACTTTCATAGATATAAAATCACAAAGTGGCTCACAATAAAAAGAAAAAATAAATTTAAAAGCATTAGTGAAAAAACTGATCCCCCCCTGGATTTAAAAAAGTCCTGAATTGAGAAGCTTCTTTTTTTGGTGATTATTATCTGAAAAAAAGAGCATATAATCAAAGAACTGCAGGAAACATCCATCCATCTATTCATCCAGTTTCAATATGTCCTGTTCAGGTTCACATGGAGCTGCTACCTCCACACATCAGGTAAAAGGTGGACCAGTCAACAAAAATCATTTAACTGCTGTTTTAAACTTTTGTATCAAACTTCCAACGAATAAATGAAATGAATAAAACCTTGAACTCACATGAGGTGACATTCTAAGCAGCTATCTCCTGCTGCAAGAGTTCACACACGTCACATGAAAAACTACAGCTCTGCCCTTCCAGCTGAAGCCACAGTGCCCCCTGCTGGTCAGTCTAGAAACATCTCTGTTATTGAGCAGCGATGATCCTTGAGAGAGGAGAAGCAGTTACTGCATATCATATTACACATGTAAAAATCAAGTTAAGTGATTTAGTTAGTTTGTCCAGTTGGAGCTTTGTTAGGTAATTTCTACTATTTGACTGAACAAAATAACATTTAAACTCATTTAGTTTTCCACCATTATAAGGTTTTGATAATGGCCCTTAAAGATCAAATCTGGAAGCATGATTATTGACTAAAACATAATTATATCTGCAGCATTAAACTGAGGAAGATATCAGGACTGGAGTCAGAAAGACAGACAGGAAGTGGTCTGACCTGATGAGGATGGCTGAGTCATGTTGGCTCCACAGGCTCCATCTTGACTGGTATTGATTCTTCATTTCTTGTCGACTGTTCACATGTGGGAGAGTCAGACTACAGGAGGAAGTGGAGCTGCAGCACGACACTTTCATTTGACTCTTGATTGTTTGTCTTTATGTACTAAACTGTCTAACGGATGGAAACTGGAAGATTTTTAATGAGAAGTAGTATGTAGTAATGTGGTGACTGGACTGGATGTACTTTTCTGTTCTTCACCACATGAGAGGTTTGTGAGAAGTTCTATTCATTTTTCTCAAAATCAAAACCTCCCTTCTCATGGTTAAGTGGTTGAGCTACAGATTAAAATGAACTCTAATAATAATCTGCAGTTTGTTGCAGCCTAGTATCATTTACTGACAGCCACAGGAGTCAGAAATACAGTAAAACCAGTTCTGACAGATACTGCAATATTCCCAGGCTGCACTAAAAGTGCTACAGCTAGCTGCTGCTGATAATTGGCTGAGTCATTAGCTCATCAGTCAGGTAAGAATGAAACTATTTCTCCAAGCTGAAGACATTTAAATATCTATCTCCAACAGATGTTAATTGTTTCTAAGTAATACACTGAACTCTAATTAAAGACCTGAACCATGTGTGCATAAAACAGATAATTTAACTCTGTCAGGGTTCTGTCTTTTTACACTTTTGTTTGTATTCAATGCGTCTTAAACATTTTCATAACTCACACTATCACATCACAGAAACATTGCTGTCAATTTATAGAATTGCAGTTTGAACTGTCTGCAGCTTCTATTTGATATGTTTTGAAAACTATGAACTACCAAACCGTTTGCGGTGCTGCATAAAACCCACACTCATTTATAGTGATGTCTCTCACATTACTTCTGTATTATCAAATCAAACAGATATCTACATTATTAATACAAAAACCAGATGTTTCAAACTTAACTTTTAATCTCATTATGCATGTGTGTAATGACAATAAAGGCATTCTATTCTATTAAATAAGAGTCAGGAAGCATCACTGGGATTAGATTATTATCAGTACTAAGTTTGTTTTTCTGTTGCCAGAAGTCAGAGGGAGAGACTCAGGGATGCAGGAAAAAGCGATAATATTTCAGCTTTAGAGACGAGGAGCACAACACAGCTGTGAGTCTGACGGCTGTGTTCGGCTGCTCCCACAGGGTGGAGTGGAAATGACTTTGTCTTTGACAGAAAAGAGCTGCTGAAGAGCTGCAGGCTTTCCTGTTTCCCTCTGCTGCTCTGCTCACGCTTGCGTTCGTTCTTCTGTCTGTTCAGTAAAGTCGCAGCACTGCAGGCTTGTCTTAAACGGAATAAATGAAACCAAGGGATTTCTACCTGATTGAATCTGGTTTTATTCACAAAGGTCAGATGTTTAAATCTTAAAAACATTTTATTTTGCATTTTAAATGCTGCTGAAAAGTGTCTGATCAAGAATTATTTTTTATTTTACTTAAAATAAGAAACAAATCTTTTCAGATTCAGGTTTCAAAGAGCAATTTCAAACCAAGATTTTGGCAGCTAAAAGCTCTTGATCAAAGGTTTTAATCTCAGGACAGCGCTGTTATCTAAGCTTTTGTTTGTCATCATAAGGATCTTAACTGTTTCTGTTTGGCATTAAAATTCTCTTTTTAGCAACACTGACGACATGTTACAATTTATTGTGATGTGCAAAGTTTTGGACAAGCCGAGGGATTTTCTGATTGTACAAAAGTTTGAAAAGCAGATCATTTTGTAATAGAAAATAGTCTGGACTGGTTTCATACTTTGAGTGAATCAAGACCAATAAAAATCACTTTGTTTTGTTTACAGCTTCAGTCAGAGGCAGTGCAGCAAAACTGATTTCCATCTTATCAGAGACATGAAAATCATAAAACCTAATTATACAGAATCCAAGAAGAAACTGAGGTGTTAAAAAAAACATTCAGAACTTTCTTTAAATTGAAGTAATTCTAATCCATTTGAAATGTCTCAGGAGTGTGTGTGTACTTGTATTTGTTACCCATTTAGGACCGTTTCTGGTATACACACCTACCTTGTCAAGACCAGTAGTCCTATTGTGGACAAAGGTCCTAATATGGTGGAACTCCATTTTTGGGTTGGGGGTTCGGTTTAGGATGAAGGTGTGAATTGATTTTAAGTTAGTTTTAGGGTCAGGTGGGTACCTGTGAGGTTAGCCTTAAGGTTGGTGGTCAGGGTTAGGCTGTAGAAATTACTGGAAATGAATGGAAGTCAATGAATGGTCCTAATAAGGATATAAATACAAACCTGTGTGTGTGTGTGTCTCCAAAAGCTCCT
This sequence comes from Cynodonichthys magdalenae, assembly GCA_031762555.1. Lineage (NCBI taxonomy): Eukaryota > Metazoa > Chordata > Actinopteri > Cyprinodontiformes > Rivulidae > Cynodonichthys > Cynodonichthys magdalenae. The sequence goes on from JARVJO010000061.1 coordinate 1,210,232, forward strand.
GATCAGTGAAAGGTTTAGGACGCACTATTATCTAAATGTTTGTTGCTGCAATTTTGCACCAAGACATGTCTTTTTAGCCTTATTTTGAAAACATTCTGAAATTCAAACATTTTAAAATAAACATTGAGGTATTTTTCAGTTACGACAGTGTAAACTGAGAGGTACTCCAGAATATTTACAATAGCTTCACCAAACTTTGTATTTGAAAAATATTTTATTTTTAAACATCAACATTTATTAAAATCCTTTATCTATGCAGTAAAACAATTATTCCAGATTTAACTCACTTACTACAAAATCATCTTAAAAATGAGCACCAGGTTTAAACATTATGTAATCTGTTGGTTGTCTGGAAGCTACGAGATGAAAATAAAAACTTTGTGACGTCATCGACAGCCGCACTCGTCCACCACCATGTCCTGGTAGTGTCGCAGCACCACGTTATCGTTGTTGTCGTAGTAGAGCATGGAGATGGGGGAGAGGCGCACGGGGACGCAGCAGGGCTGAGGCGTGTCCTGAGGGTCCAGAGAGTGCACCAGGGTCTGCAGGATGGCATGGTTGGTGCTGTTCAGGCTCTCGCTGAGTGGGAAGGGGCACTCTCCGTGGCAGTAGTTGGCCATGTAGCCCTGAGGAGCGATGATCCAGTCCTGCCAGCCCACGTCTTTAAAGTCGATGTAGAGGCGGCGAGCCTTGCACACGCTGCTGAGCGTCACCGGGAGGTGGACGGCGCTCCGCTTCTGCCGGGAGCGACACTGGTGAGGGTTCAAGGACACCACGACAAGCGAGGCCTGAACAAGAGGAAAAGTTGGTTCTGATGGGAGCAAGTTTCCGGGATAAAAAGGAAGCAGCTCATCAGGATCTGTACTGAAAGGGAGCAGCTCCAGAACCAAACCGTAGTTAAGACTCGGTGTACGCCAGCTCTCTGCCACCGAGGTCAGGTCCAGGGTGATGGTGGAGGGTCCCGGCTGCAGCTGGACCGACTGAGACAGCAGGAGTCTCCGACTGGCCCGGGGGTCGGCCCCTCTCAGGGTGGCCCGGATCACTTTATGCAGGGACATGCTGATGGCCCGGGAGCCCTGCAGGAGCTCAGCGGGTCTGAGGGGATCCCACAGGAAGCTGATTTCCAGCCGAGCCAGAGACAGCAGCTCCACGGGCTGCAGGACAGACATGTTGAAGAAAAGCTGCTTCTCCTGACAAACCTGACGGCTGATGCTCCGTCCAGACACCAGCCTGCCTGCAACACATCACAAGAGATGAGAACTTTAACATGGTGGCCTTCTTAACGCTAAATTTTAAGTTATTTGCAAATGGCAGCCACTATATGTCACCACGGGAAAAAATTCTAAATATTTCTGCAAAAGTAATTCTAGGCATGCATTGCCCTACCTGAGCAGTGCATCAATCTTTACACAGTTAAAAGAGTATTTCAAAATAAAAAGACTTCTCTCCAGGAACCAATTGACCTGGGCTGCACCAGAAATGATACAGCTAGCTGCTGCTGTTGCTGCAATTTGATTTTGCAGATAAGCGTAAAATTCAAAAGAAATACAAAGTATGGTAAAACTGCATGTGATGTAAAAGTTTACAAGTTGCTTAAATTGCTAAAACATGAGTTTGTTTACAAAATGAATAGGGTTCTCTTCAACGGGTAAGACTGCTCAGAAAAACGTTCAAGACGACCTAAATATCAATTTAAAGAAGAGTTTCACCTTTCTATTTATTTATTTATTTATTTATTTGCAGTTTAAAGATAAAAAGAGCAGCAGACATATTTTGCTGAGTCATGTCTGTGAAAGGCAGACACTAAGTTGTTTTTATGTTTTGTTAACCATCTCATTAACCATCATGAACCTCAGCCCCACCTTGGTCCTGGACGTAGCGGACGATGTTCCCGCGGACTCCGTACTCAGACACCGCGCACGGCTCGCTCTCCCGGGCCTGGAGGCCCTCTGACCTCCGGAACATCTTCCACAGCTCGGAGGGGACGTGAGGCCGGGCCTGGCGGGTTCCGGCGGGCCGAGGCCGCCCGGGAAGCCCCAGGGCGGTTAGGAAGAGCCGCTCCTGCGTCCGCGCGTCCTTCGTGCCCAACTGAGCCCGAATCCCGACCCAGAACCACATCGTTAACCAGAACAGGACAGGAGCCATTTGGAGCGACTGAGCTTCCGGCAGTCTGTCTCCACCTGAGACGGAATCAGCTGAGAGGCAGGCAGACCCGGGTCAGAATCCACATCCAGAATCCACAAAGTCGTCTGGGAAAAACTCACGAGACCGGAAACCATCCGCATTTAAAGACAAAACAGACTGAAAGATGGTCAGAATTGTTATTATTAAGGTGCAGGTTTTACATATTTCTTCGTGTCGCAAAGTCCTGTTTGATTTATATAGCCTATATATATATTAAATTAAGAATGTTTTCTTGCAAAGTACAAGACATAATGCAGTATCATGAAATAAAAATGTGCGTCTATTAATAAATACAACTTTTAAAAAAATCCAAGAATTATTCTTGTCAAAAAATTGTACCTAAATGTTTCTGTTTTTATGGTAACAGAGGTGTGTATACTTTTTGACACATAGAATAAAATCCTCATGTTGAAAAAGAAAACTTATAGAAGTATCAGCTACACAAAAATTATTTTTGGTTTTAAAATGTATATATATATATAAATTTTTTTTAAATTTTGATATCGTCATAGTATTTTTCAGGGATGACAGACATGAACTTTTATTTATTTTAATAGAAAAACTCAATCACTGTGGAACCAAAACATAAAAAAGCTTCACAAACATTTTACTATTTTAAAATACACTCATTTCTGAGCTTTAAAAGAACATTTTAGCCTCAGAAACAAAAGTTTAAAATGAGTAACTTTTGTTTGAAAAAAGGAGTCAAGAGGTCAAAAACCCTGAGAGGAAAATAGTTTTTTCTTCCCAATAAAGGTTTTTATATTTAAATTACACCTTCTCTTGATGATATCACTTCCCCTCTGTCCATAATTAAATTAATAGTGTTTGTTTTTCTTAAAAAATGTTTGATGTATTTAAGTTTTGTAAAAAGAAGCTTCTCAAACGTTTTGAGGAAAGGTTTGTGCTTTTTTTTAACATCCATCCACCATTATCTTAAACCGCTTCTTCCCTTCAGGGTCACTAATGCTCATATCCAGCAGTCACAGTGGGAGGGGCAGGGGACACCCTGGACAGGTCTGTAGTCCATCACAGGACCACATAGAGACAAACAACCATTCACTCTCTCACTCACATATAGATACCAGTTAACCAGTCGTGTTAAACAGTCATGTCTTTGGTCTGTGGGAGAAAACCCACGCATGCATGGAGAAAACATTCAAACTGTACCCAGAAAGGTCCCCAGGCAGGGATTCAATCTGGCAACCTTCTTGCTGAGAGGCAACAGCTACCAACTGAGCATGGAACATCCATCCATCCATTATCTACACCCGTTTCTTCCTTTTAGGGTCACAGGGGTCACTGTGTCTAAAATCTTAGTTTTTCGAACTGCAATAAAAGTAAATCACAGACTAATGAATTAAAACCAAACCTTTAATATAAAGTCAGTCCCTAAAAGTTGAATTAAATGTTCACGTCAGACGGGTTTGGTTGTGGTCCTGCTTCAGTTCCAGGAGAACCATCAGGTTTGGGCCTTCAGTTTCTGTGGTGAGATTCTGACACCACCTAGTGCTCACTGACCCAAACAGAACAAATAATCAGACAACTTTGTGTGGCTTCTTTAGGCAGGTTTTTGTTCTTTATATTCCTGTTCTAATGTCATGTTGCAGAACAGAGAGCTGCAGTTTTTCAGCACAAGGATTGGATCAGATTAGGATTAGGACTGGTTGTTGTCAGTGTTTATCTGTTCATTCAGCTCAGAGATAATTAAGCTCTGTTTTTATCTGACATGAAACCTTTTGATCACTGATGGACGAGAGCCTGTTGTCTTCATCAAAGTGAAGTTCTCACCTTGTTCCCAGCAGATTCTTCTCTGATGATCAGACATCCAGCGCCTGTTTTTCCTCTGTGTCAACATGACTTCACCCTTTCTCTCCTCACATTTCCTCAAGCTAAGAATTTAACAGACAAAGCTGCACATTTGTTTTCTTTTGTTTGTTCATATTTCCTTTCAAGATTGAATATTTTCATTTTTCTGTCATTAATTATTCTCATACAATCCAGTATATCAGTTTAGAATGGAGAAAGATCAGATGTGAAGTTACACATATAAAAACAAGGAATTCCTTTGCCTTTGATTGAGGATTTTTTGGTCATTCTTGAGTTGTCTGGTCTGAATGCTTCCCTTCTACAACCATCACACTTTGCTGGTTCTTTGTTCAGCTGACACACACACTCTTTTACAGATTTATTTTCTTCTTAAAGGTCACAAAATCACGTTTATTGTTAAAACTGGCAGCATTTTGGTTTGACTACGTTCAACAATTTATGAAGTACAAGATTTTTCTGTATAGTTAAAGGACAACTCTCACATCTTTGAAAATTAGTTTCTGAAATACAAAAGGTGAGGTTTTTATTATAGCAAGTATGTTTATACAAACCAGAATATTTAACTAAAATAGTTTATTTGAGATTCTCTCTTACTTCTGGTATAAAACTTTGAATGTACTTCTAACAGACCTTGATTTGTTTTTCCCTTCAGCTGTATTTCTGTAAATTCACTTCAGTTTAGTTTCTCTGAATTTTATTTTCTGTCATTTAAATGATGTAATTAAGAGACTGAATGAAAAAGCACTGAAACACTGATCTTACTTGTTTGTTGGTTTTATTTTGCTTTCATATTTTTCTGTTTCTGTCACATATTTAATCCTGCAGCTTTAGGAAAACTCCAAATATTTACATCGTGTGGCATGATTAAGAATAGTGCAGCAAGTAAATAAAATAAAATCTTTGAGGAAAAACAATAAGACTTTGGCTAAATGAGTGAGAAACCCCAGCAATGTTTGGAGCTCTATATTTTCAGAGGCATTTTGATATCATTAATTCTTTGTTCAAGTTGAATGATTTCTGTCAGTTTAAAGGATGTTTTACTTAAAGTGTAATGATGTCACACAATTTTAACTTTTAGCTTGTCTAAACTTTCCAACATTTTTTTTGCATACAAACTGTTTTACGCCTATAATCTGTAAGTTTCCTCTTCAGTTTGGATTATATTTTTTTCATCTCCCCACATTGACTTCCACTGTATCAGTGATTTCGTAAAAACTTTTGATATAATAAACTATAGATGATAGGATATTTAAACTCAGTTTATCACAGACCGGTGAACCTCTGCACATATTTACTTTTGAAAGCTTCAGTCTCTCTAAAAAACTTTTTATACCCAGTCCTCTCACTGACTTATTAACCTGTTTAACTTGTTTCTTAAAATATACTAATAACTTTTAGTCTTTTGTTGCCTCTGTCCAAACAGCATTTGAATAACCATAAACATATTATATAGTGACATGTTTTTTCTATTTCACTCTGTTCAAAAGATGGGTTTAAGGGATGTGAAACTCATTGGACTTTGTTTTTAAGTATATTTCACACATTGTCTCAAAACATTTTGTCCCCTCAGATCTTTGCAAAAGGATTTACTTTTGGGCTTTAGAGAAGAAAACTGATGGATGTCTGAACTAAAGGCAGCAGCCAGCTGCATCAAATACTTCAGAGTTTCTAGTTCCTAAAATATTTAGCTGTAGCATGAAGGACTTCTCTTTCCACATGACCTCTTGACCCTAAAGGTCATGTCTCCTAACTGAACTGAACTCTGTTCTGTTAAAGCTTTCACACAGTTCTGTATTAAACTGTCAGTCCTGCCAACACCAATGTCTGTTTTAATCTTTTGTGAATAATTATATAAAAAAAGAGAGAAAAAAATCATTAAAGTTGTAACATGATTTCTTTCTTATAAAGTTATATTATATACAGTGTAATATACATTATATTATATTAGAGTATGAATGAATGAATGAATGAATGAATGAATTAAATTTTGAATGAATTAAATTTATTTCAGACAATTAACAATTTTCAATAATAAATAAATCAATTTCAGAAATACTTCTAA
>JARVJO010000061.1:1236290-1246887 GCA_031762555.1 Cynodonichthys magdalenae
TAAAACACTACATGACATTGTAATGCTGTTTTATTATTTTCATTTGATTAATAAATACACTGGCGTGATACAACTTATTGACACTGATGAGTTTAGAGATGACTGAGAGGTGCAGAGGTTAGCTCTCATTTTCACTTTCTTGAAGATTTCACAGAAAAACACAATCATATTTGTGAATATATCCAGTGTGGGATTGATTGTTAAAATGAATACATAAACATTTTGTACTGTTTGAGTTATTGTTTTCCTTCAGTGATTTGTTTTATAGCCACTTAACTACATCCATTACAAACTGCTACTTAAAAATTTAAAAATACAACTGTGTATATTTTCATTTTAAAGTGAACATTTAAAAGAAACATTGTAGAAATTGAGCCCAACAGCTGTCAGAGTTCTGCTGATGGTGTGAATAAATGTTTGGGATACAGACTATAAGGAGCAGAGAGTTGACTGTCTGAGACTTAATGATGAGTCAGACATGAGTTTTCTGCAGAGGTGCTTCAGTTTTTCCAGGTGGACATTATTTTTTATCTGAATGTGCCCAAAAATAACTTTTCATCCAGCTCAAGGCAAGCTGCCTTTTCTGAAAGCCTCCTGATCTCAGCTGTGTCCAGATTCAGTTTTCTGCCCCATGAACTCCCCCATCCTGATCTGTCTTTCAGTCTCTGAGCTTCTTCCAGACTCATTCTATTCTCTCCATGTCCCACTTCTCTCCTCATTGCTCTGCTTTCTTTTCCTTTTATCGCTCTTCCTTCCTTTGACGCCTCAGGAGAAATTTAGCACCAACTGACAGTCTGATTTAGACCCAGCTCCAACCTCCCATCCCTCTCTCTGTCTCCCCCTCTCTAGTTCTCTCTAGAGAGAAGGACTCACACATAAATCTATGTTGTATCTAGCTATTACCTTTTACATTTAAGCCCTGACCTAATTCCTCCCAGTCTCCGATGTGTCAGTAGGTCTGGGATATAGTGGCCCTAGTGGTCTGTCTCTTTTACTAAACTAAAGTAAATCTCTTTGGTATTTTATGGTTAATAAATTTAATTCAAACCATCTCATATTATCTCATTCTGCTAATGTAATATAACAAATTGACCATATATAGCTCATTTTTTAAAATCATCACCATTTTATTAGATGTTTTCAGAGCAAATGATTTGATTGGGTCTCAGCTGATGATTCTTTAAAGAAAATATCTCACTTTTATTTGAAATCAGTGAATAAACAGTTCGTTTTAGTTGCGTGATAAAAACCAAGAACTTCAGGCATTTTAACAGGTTAATAATGTTCCTGACCAAACCACCATGTATTAAATCACTCTCATTTTGGAGTAAAGTCCAATTTACTCCTATAGTTACTACAAACTGAGCTCATAACTGAATCACTACACAGAAATATTGTTAGAATCATCAGAAACAGAGTTTCATCTGTTCACTGGTAGATAAGATATTTTGCTAACAAACAGACAGGATTAACTCCTAGAATTAATCTCAACATTTTAAATCATAAAGAGGCAACAAGAAAAATAATTATTAAATATTCAGGACCAGGGTTTAATGTGAGAAAGACAAAGCCTAAGTGTGACAGGTCTCAGGTGTGAGGCCAGTCAGCAAATTAAAATTTGTTCTGTAAAGAACAGAAAATTATGAGATTGGCAACAAATGGTGTGCTTCCTACTTTCTCTCAAACCAGTCTGATTTATTAACATAAACATGTTTCATCCTGTTCAATTAACAATGAGTCTTCAGTTACTCTTAAACATTTACCAATCACAAACCAAGGTTACAACAAAATGTTCTCTTTTCCAATAGTGCAAATGCTTGGTGGACAATATTTGAAGTGCAACTGAGACAATTTGCATATCCTGCTCAGTCTAATTGATATGCAGCTCCAATCTAAGTGCTTGTTATTTTTAACAAACATTTTCTAACCATACTGACTGGACATAAAAAGAGATTTAACATTTTGCCTTTAATCATGATGCTGACACAATGAAAACCCATATGAGTGACGGATGCAGCAGACCTTAGCACATTTGTTTAATCTAACTTTAACATGGAGTCAACTTAGTGAATGCACAGTAACCATATAAATGAACCTTTTGTCAGGTGAGCTATAAAAGAAATCAAAATGCACTAAAACATTGCGCACCTACAGTGTACATGGTTAGCTATGCTAGCTTACACAGTCAAAACAATAGCATTTTTAAATTTTTTTTTTACCATGTCCTGTCTGGCAGTATAAAGCTCAGAATTAATGTCCGAGTGTCAAGATTAGGCCCAACAGTTTTACTTTCACAAGTGCAGCATAATGGCTTTTACCATGATGCTCCACTTGATATATATTTAAACGTTATTTGAAATTCCTTTGGGATTGTTTTTTTTTCTTATATATAGCTGACGAAGAGACGGAAAAGAAAACAAAAGAAAAGGAGTAAGGTAAAGAAAAAGATTTTAAAGAGAAAAAAGAGGTAATAATAGAGAAAAGAAAGAAGCATAAACACAAGACAACACATTTGTAGTCTGCCTCTACGCCTGCAACAAGCAAGAAGACAAAAAGCTGAAACCCTAACCCTAACCGAGGCCATGAGAATATCATTAGTAACTTTAGTAGCTGTTTCTGTGCTATGATGAGCTCAAAACCCTGACTGAAACTCCTCAATTAGATTATTTCTGTCCAGATGTTCACATTATTGATTTGTAACTATTTTCTCAAGAATCTTTGAGATGAATGAGAGATTAGATATAGGTTTATAATTGGCCAGAACTTCCAAATCAAGATCATGATTCTTAAGTAGATGTTTATTTACTGCAACCTTAAAGCTCTGTGGCACACAACCATTCATTAGAGACAAATGAAACAGATCTAAAATATGGATATTATTCAGGGAAAATACTTCTTTGAACAGTCTGGTTGGGATGGGATCTAGCAGACATGTTGATGGTTTGGATGAAGCTATTATTTTAGATAATTCAGAGGCGTTACGGCCTGAGGCCATTTGTTTGCATAAAACTGTGCTGTTGCAGGTATATGATTGGCTGGACCTGCTGTGCTGTGACAACTCTGCGATTGGCTGGTCTCTCATGGCTCCTCCTGGTGGACATCCCCTGCATCTGGATTGGATCATTCAACTTCTGCTCATCCAATCTGCTTCTGCCCATCCAATCACACAGGACACATTTCTATTTAAGCTCTGCATTCTTGTTAATCAGGGTGGCTGTGATTAGATTGAGCAGCTCGCCATTTTGTCTGTGGGGTTTATTGTTTGGCCTGGCTTTGTTGTTCCTGCCAGGTCTAGTTTGATAACCAGTGGGTTAAAGTTGTCACTCTGTCTGTGTTCATAGTTGAACAAACTGAGTGTGTTTCTGGTACAGACTTTAGAGTTGTCTTGTGGGTTTTGTTTAGTTATTTTGGTTTCCTAGAACCATTTTTGTTAACATTCCAGTGACCTTGGGTCTCTGTTCAAAGTAGTGTATTTTTGTTTTCTTAAAGTTTGTAACAGCACTACTTCTTCTTAGTTGTTGTTTTGTTTAACAAGTTAAACTTTTTCATTGGTGATTTGTACTTTTGGAGTACCCTCCTTTTGTTAGAATTTTTGTTCATTTTAATAACTGGCCTTAATAAACCACTTTTGCATTTTAAACCAATTTCCATCTGGTTTTAATGTTGCCTCCCATTTTCCTGGCTGAGCCAGGCCGTAACAAGAGAGCTCAACAGGACAAAAACAGCTCAAACATAAATCAGATTCTAGTGACACTAAATCTGCCTCATCTGACAGAATCAGAGACAACAGGAAGGTTGTTGTGAATTTTATCTCTAATTAAAATAAGTGTATTTATAAAAAAAATCTCACAAAGTTATCACTACTTAGTTATAGGGATACATGGCTCAACACAGATAGGACTTTTCATTAGTCTAGCTACAGTACTGAAGAGAAATCTTAGATTGTTTTTATTCTCTTCTATTAAAGATGAATAATATGCAGTTCTAGCTTTACGAAGGGCTTTCTTATATGTTAACAGGCTGTTTCTTCAGGTTAAATAATATTCTTCTATGTTAGTGGAGCGCCATTTTCTTTCCAGTTTTCTAGATGCCTGTTTTAAAGAACGTAACTCAAAATTAAAGGAAGGGATCGGTTTCCTCGGATCAATTACTTTCTTTTTCAGAGGAACAATTTCATCAAGAGAGGTTTGCATTAAAATTGTAATATTATCCATAAGATCATCTAAGTTACTGCTCTCTGCTACATTATTCTGTAAGACAGAGGAAAATAAAAATGGAAGAGATTCTTTAAATTTGGCTACAATGTTCTCTGTTAAACTTTATCAGCATTTAATAATAAATCAGACAAAAAATGTGAGAATTCAGATAAAAACTAAGAATAAGGTGGATAAATAACAAGTAACAGTTTTTTTCTGATTTCCATTTTGGGTGAGAAAGACTGAGGGACAAAGACTTAAATGAATTATAACTAATAATTTTGTATTAATTAATAATCCTGACTGATAAACAACTGTCACTCCTCTACCTTGACCTTTAGTTCAAGGAACATGACATTTTAAATGATTAGCAGGAGTGGATTCATTTATACTAACAAAGTCCTCCTGTTGTAACCAGGTCTCTGTAAGACAGAATAAATCAATTTGATGATCAGTTATCAGATTGTTAACTAACAGAGACTTAGCGGTAAGATATCTAACGTTCAATAATCCACACCTAATAGTTTTATTGTTTTGTTCTTGTAAAGTAACTGTTTATTTTTATAAGACTTTTATAATTTATTTTTCTGGAGTTGTTTTTTTTTGTTTATTTAATTTGGTCCGTGGGTGGGCTGACAGTTTTAATGGGGTTTGGGTGGGTAACCGAGGAGACGCAGCAGAGAAGTGTGTAAGACTACAACTCTGCTTCCTGGATCTTGGATTGACATTTTCGGTGGTCAACAAAATTGGCCAAATTCCTAGAAAGGAAATGGGATGGATGCCATCTCTTTGCATCAGACCAGGTTTTCCCCAAAAAGAACTCCAATTGTCTACATGGCCCACAATGTTTTCAGAACACCACCTGGACACCCAGCTGTTGAACAATGCGACTAAACATGACATCACTGGTCAGGTTGGATGATTCTCTTTGAGAAAAAATCTAGTTTGGGTCTAAATTTTTAAAGTAAATTGTCAACATGAAGAATAATGGAGTTGTAAGGCAGGAGTGAAGATCAGAGGTTTAAACTTTAAATATGGAATTTTATCAGTGATACTGTCATAGCATTGAGCTTTATATTCAGTTTAGGAGGTTTTGTTATTTGTTGGTGTGTTTATTGTTTGTCATACTTCATTGGATTATTTTTTTATCTTTACTCATTCACAGTTTGTAGTTCCATCCTATCATGTCCTGGTGTTTCCCTAGTCATCCTACCGGTCAGCTCCTCACTCACGCCTGCTCTACATCTGTTAATCAGAGCAGCTATTCCCACCCAGTAGTCACTCCTACCTGCATATTTACTCCTCAGTCCCTTCAGCTCATTGTGAGAGGACCATGTTTACATGTCCTGGGCTTCAGTGCTGCTCCCAGTTGTGTGTTTGCTTCACTGACATCAAAGTGTTTTTTTATTTAAAGCTTTAGAAGTTTTGTTGGCCTGATTCTGTGCTGACACTTTGTGTCCTCAAAACAAACTATTTATGATAGCAAAGACTGAAAATCTATCTGTATATTGAATTCTCTTCAGGTAAACCCTGGCAGCTTAAATTCTACACTTCTTATTTCAGGTATTCTTTTCATGTATTTGAGGCCTGCTTTCTTTCCTTTGCACTTTCTCTCATTTATTTTTCTCCATGTTTTGTTTTTTTTTCTGCTCGTATTTCAGTGTAAGTTTATTTTCTTTTTCTTTTGTGATTTTTAGTTTCTTCTGATATATGCTCATCTTGTTTCTATTTTTGTCTTGACTTGTTCCTTCTTTCTCCTCTCACTTTTTCTTCTTCTATGCCTCGCCTCACCTCACCTAACCTTTTGTTATTATAAACATGATATTCACTTTTACTTTTTACTTTTCAACTTCTGTTTCTCAGGCTTCCCCTCCTGGTTTCCTCACCTTAACTGCACTCTGCTTTTTGTCCTCTCTTCTGTGCAGAATTATTAATGCTCTTGCGTTCTGAGTTTTGAGGCAGACAGGAAACAGAAAACCCTGTGAATTGCATTACATCATCTCAGACAGGTGCCCAGGTGAGTCTTGAGGGATGTGGGGCCAGTTTGTTCTGGCTCTGACGAAGGAAAAAGGGGGGTGGGTGGACAAAAATAGGAAAAGGATTCATTTTCTCAAGCGGGATGAAGGAGGATGTGTCTGTTTGGTGTGGACTCCTGCTACCTCCAGCCCTGCAGGGCTCTCAGAATAAATGGATTTTCTCTTTCTATTCTAGGACACACTGGACCTTATTTCCTTCTCATTCTAGTCTCTCTTTCGATCTCTGACTCTATCTGGGTTCTCTGTGAGCTCCAGGAACATGCTTACAGAGGATTCGGCCCTCACTCCCAACTCAATTATCTCATGGAGGGCCATTAATAGACTTTAATTTAATTCAATAATACTTTAATGCAGTGGACTATGAAAAGAAGCACAAACTAATAAATTCCAGGCAAATATTACACTCGGAGCTTAAAATAAGAAATATATGACGTATAATTAAAAATATATTAATCCATTACTGGAGGGTATTGCCTCCCACCTTGGTTCTTACTGAGTGGGGTTTGTGTGTTCTTCCTGTGCATGGGTGGGTTTTCTCTAGAAACCTCCAGCAAACCTGCAACCTGCTCACAGTGACATGACAGCTTGTACTACTGCTCCATCATGCTGTCATGTTAGGTTATTGTTAACTCATGATTGTCCATGGCTGTAAGTGAGACTGTGATTGTTGTGTGGTTTGTCCCTGTGAGAGACTGGAGACATGTCCAGGGTGTCCCCCTCCTCTCACACAGTGACTGCTGGTAACTGACAGCTGCCCTGTGATCACAGAAAAGCAGGTAAAGAAAATGGATGAATGGATGGTAACTTATTGTTGCCATGGTCACCAGCAACATCATTATACCATCTTAGGACAAATGGGTTAAAGTCAAACTAAAAGCGAAAAAATTTTAATGATTTATAAATCAGTCAAATGTGTTCAGTTATTGTCTGATCACACTGAGGATATTAGTGCTGACATTAACATCTCCTCTTTCTGGTTTCTTGCAGAACAACAGAGCAACCAGAAAGTCATGAACTCGGCTCAACAAACTGGTATGTGTATTATAAATCTTAGTTGTTATTGTTTATTACGTTCTGCAAGGTAGTAACAGAGCCGAAAAGGTTGAGATGTGAAAAGGTAAGCTGACTTTACTGCTCAATAATGGGGTGAAGTGACATCATCTGAAGCGGATATCCATCACACATTTATTGCTTTTTGCTCCTCATCAGGCTAGCTGAGTTCTGCTCCTGCTCATTTTTGCAAGCTCACATCTCTGTGGAACGTGGCCGGCTCCATTAGTGATTTATGAACATCCAAAGACAGATCGGTCTTTGCGACCATTTTGCAGAACTGTTATGTGAAACAACCTTTGAATAAGTGTAGTAACATGAGAGATTGCCATTTAAAGCAGTAAAGTATTTAACTCAGTTTTATTTGATAAGTTATTAACTCAAGTGGAATGATGGAGAGCAATGGACAACATTTACTTTTCATGTCTTCAAAACTTTTCATTACCCAACACCAACAAATGTTTGGAATAAAACTCCAAGTGAAAGTACGTACAACTGCAGAAATTGGTCTTTTGTTGTGAACATTTTTAAAATTTATTTTCAGATTCTTCAGTAAATTCATCACTCAGCATTCAGACTACATTTTCTGCAAAACTGCATTTTTTTATTTTTTTTTTGCAATATGAATGTATCCATATGTTTTTTTTTTTTGGTTTTTTTGTATGAATATGTTTTATGGCTGGAGAGCCAAAGGAAAATTTCCACCTTGGTGGACAATAAAGTTTATCTTATCTTATCTTATCTTATCTTATCTTATCTTATCTTATCTTATCTTATCTTATCTTCTCTCTTGTCTCTCTTTGTCCTTACAGTACACCTTTTGTTAGTTTTCTGTCAATTCTGGATAAAACTTTTACTTCTAGGAGAATTTCAGTCTTCACACACTTTTATATTGCAACTTAATAGCAACTATTAGACTTTTTTGTATTTTCTCCACAAACTCCTTCTGGTAACAGAATTAATGAGGTAAAAAAATAAAATAAAATATATATATATATATAAATTCTGACCTTGAATGTGGCTTTTTAAATTTCAGTGTGGGCGTTCACATGTTATCCATCTGCCTTGGCTCTCTGCAGCTCTCAAGCATTGAATCAAATCTGCAGAGAGAGCCGACTCTTGACATTGTCCAGAGATGGTTGATCTCTGAGCAATCTCCATGGTGATAACTGCATCATTTTAAAATTACAGCGGCAAATGGAGGAGGCAGGGAAGGAGATTCAGTTTCACTGCAATGAGCACATTAAGATCTGATCCAACTGCAGTCAGTATCTGTGGTTATGTAAGATTCTGCAGTAATTCTTCACACATTTTAGTTCTGGGCAGAAGTTTGACCAACTTACTAATTAATTTAAGACACTGAATTCTCACTTGTGTTTTGTTGTTGTATACTTGTTTGTTTTGGTTTTTGTTCTGGTTTTTTGGTCTTTTTTCTTTGACTGTTCAAAAATGGATGGAACTGGCTACACGGAGACACCCTGCACATGTATGAGCTTTCAGGAATGAAACGAACATCGAGGAACTAAAGGAGGCATGGAGCAGAACTCAGCTGGGTTAGCGTGGAGCTTCAACATGTTAAATGTGTGGACGCATGTCACAGTGGAACATCGATATTATACTAACAAACATTTTACCAAAGAGTAATTGTAAACATTTTAACTATATTTGTAAAATTCACAAATTGTACTAATTTATGGTTTTTGGTTTTGTAACATGATGATTGCTCATCATTGCTGCAGTTCACATTTTGTAATGCTTGCTGTTCAGACAATTCTGTCATGCAGTTCTTCTAAACTTCTTAGTTTAACTGCTTGGAAGAAGTGGCCAAAATTCAAACCTGTAATTAAAACAATCAAATCGAACCTCAAAAAAGTTGTTCCAGGTCTAACAAGAATTCCTTTCAGACCAGAGTGCTTGAACCTTTCAGAAGATCTGGGGAAAATGTATAGGTGGAAAAAAACTGAATAAACAACCACAGAAGTGAGAGGCATTGTGTAGCTTTTATAAGATAAACCGTAGAAGAGAACAGAAGACATTTTTGGAAACAGTTACATTTCGTTACTGTGGTGTGATCAGAACTGAAGAAAAACAAATCAGTTTAACAAGAACTATATGTGGAGATGGAGCCAAATGGTTAAAATAAGAATTCGGCTGAAGCCAATTTATTGTTTTATGACATCTATGATGAGATGAACTATTGTTTAAGGTAAAATGAACTGAACTCCAAACTGTGTATTTGGTGAAACACATATTAAGTGTGTAAAAATTAGTAAAATACTTTTTAATGTTCTCACCAGCATGGCAGCTTATTGACTAAAGAAGAGACTAAAACAGTTAAGAATGTAACTGTGTGTCTTTGCTAATTGCTTGCTTCCCCAACAAATTAAACGTGTCTGGAGCTTTTTAATCAAAATATAAATCAGCTCAGTGAACTCACTCTGTGTGGTAATCACTGTCCAGTTTTCAGTTTAATAAATGTACTTGTTAGGATCTTGTAGATGAAACATGGTTCTTTACTTAATGATGGCCCAGCACTCCTTTTAAAATCTTTAAGTCTCTGTGAAAATTAAAAAAAAAGCGGGGGGTCCATTTACTCCTTCAGGGGGTGGACAGGCGATTGTTGGCTTGTGCCATTTTTCAGAGCCCAACAAACCGGACACACCTCATTGCCTTTTCACAGGGATTTTCTCTGTTCAGTCAATTGTTTTTTTCTTGCAGAAAAAAACTCTTAACCCTGTTTCTGCTGCTGCTTCGTCTTCATGCTGTTTGTACATAAACTACTAAATGTTTGTGTTTCATCATATAAACAGGATGAATATTTACTTGTTGAGTTGGTAATTTAAATCTGGTAATTTAATCAATGTTGTAAATAAATTTGGTTGCTGGTCAGAATGTCTTAACAGTGTTTCCATTAACGTTTTTTAATCCCCATTTTTAAGTATCGCATTAGAAAAGGTGAATGGAAACGGGACAATTCGAAAAAACTTCCTCTAATGCGCAAAAAAGTTTATACGCTCACTTGAGGTGGTTTTGGGATTTTTCGAAAAAGAGTTGATGCACAAAAGGAGAGATGGAAACACATTTGCCAAATAAGTTCTGACGTAGCGAACATTTATCTCACATGTTGATCAGCTGTTACTGCTGTCTGTCTGGTACCGGTACCAGCTGCAGCCGCAGCTGGACCCTCCTCCTCCTCACGGCGTCTCCTCATTATTCTTGTAAAGGCGGATTTACACTTCATGCGTCTCCGCTCCACTGCGCTGCGGTGCGCAGTTCGCAGCTGTTCATTTGCACCCCAATTTATACAGCGTCCGC
>JARVJO010000061.1:1246987-1257663 GCA_031762555.1 Cynodonichthys magdalenae
CCCTCCCAAACCCCCAATCATCAGTGCCACAACCCAATGCTACAGCCCCCCACCACCGCCCACCAAGACCACCCCCACCCCCCAGCCACGGTCAACCCATCCCTGAAGCAGGCCGGGGAGTGTATCATATTTATCACACAACGGAATCTGAAATATAGATATGAATTGTCATTTTAATCACTGTTTAAGGCTTGTTTTATTTCCACAAGCAAGTGATCAGCTGAGTTTGGTGCCACCAAGACGGTAGGTAAATCAACAGAAATGCTTTGCATCTTTAGCAATCTGACCCTGAGGAGTAATATCTTTGTTTTGACTATCTAGGCTGTGGCAGACAGGGGAAGAAAAGACTGTTCAGCTTTCGTTCTGAAACTGACAAGATATTTTCAGGTTTGGTGTGCCAGGCAAACTGAAAAAAGAAAACTATAGTTTATTTAATTTTATGCTGAATAAGTCAGAGCTGACCCTCTGGGGTCTGAAAAAAAAACAGTGCCCAGCCTGCGCCAGCTGTCCAAGGCTTTGTATGATGGAAGACAAAGTGTCCATTCCAGAACTCTTGCCTGATGGCACAGACAGCTCTGAACCTGTGTGGATTCCAGCGAACGGATCCAACAGCTAAATCACTCTGATTGAGACAACTGGATGTCTCCACCACTGGGTGAGAATCTCAAACTGTACCTCTTAAAGCATCACACGTTTCACAAAGCAGCAGCTTTTTTAATTAGCCTGAGGCGCTTTAAAATCTCTTCTTAAAGCTGCGTCACACTACAAGACTTTAAAACAGTCGGCCGATTTTCAAAGACTGAGCGACTCCACATGTGAGGATAAAAAATCCTGGATATACCAGGTTTAGTCCTACAAAAACATATTTCATTCATGAACATTCAGATATGAGATGTGAAATCTCGAGAGAATTCAGATGTCAGAGGAAAAATCTATCATGACCTTTAGACAGAGGTGATTTCAGAGTAAACAAACATTTGCGAAGAGGAAGAAACAATGTTGATCGTTTGTCGACTTTTGCCAGAGGAAAAACATTTCCATAGGACTTTTAAAGTGCAGCGAACTTTCTGGTGAGTCAAGACAGTTTTTTATGTATTTTTATGTCTTCTGTATTTTGGACTCTCCTCCATGTTTACATCACCTCGCTTTCTGATTGGCTGCACGTCTATTCAACAGACTGCAGCTCGTTTGTTCTCGGGTGAACACCACACACGCTGTGATATTGGGCCAAAAAATCAAACATGTTCAATATCCCTGATTTGAGGTCGGAGCGGTCCTGATGTCCATCCTAGCCGACTAGATCCCTCTTAACTCACCACCCACAGCAGGAACATCTGCTCAGATTATCTTTAGGGCCATCACAATAATCTGAGGGTCCTTAGGACTGTCAGAATGGTCAGAATTCGGCACAATTATCCTGCCGTGTGACGCAGCCCTTATCTGCAGTAAAATGAAATGACTAATTTTAAGTTCATAATAAAGTTACTAACCTTTAATCTGACCAGATCTCAACAACCATCTTCTCTCCAAAATGACAAATGTTATAGTTTCTTAAACTGGGTCATTTGTCAATTAATTTATAGAAGACAAAAATATTTCCTTTGGGAAATTAAAAGGGTTAAACATCAGCCTTTACTTGAAGATCGACTTTTATCTTAAACTTAAATAACTAAAAATAACATTGGGTCTACTTTATCTTACTTTACCTTTAAACTATTTTCTAAGCCCTAATTACTTTTGTCTTTTATTAAATTGTACTAATTTTATTCATTATTCAATGAAGTTTAATTATTCTATTTTTGTAATAAATTTCCAAAAGACAAATCTGGTTTCTTCATTGAGTACTCATTGCTTATGAAAAGGGTTACGATTTAGCACTTTGTGTGTATGAGTCGTATTTCTAAAAGGGTGACTAAATGATCGATCAGAAAAATCAGACTTGGTGCCCCAACAGGTAAAGCAGTGCAGACAGGGTGCAGAAACAGTATCATCTGTTTCCCCCCTTGTTTCATTCTACAAGGAGTTTTTAGCTCATGTATTGTCAGCGTTTTTAAATTTGCTGTTTGCCAACAACTAAGTATGCATAGTAATTGTAAGTATTTAAAAGTTTTATTTAAAGAAAAAGAATAAAGTATTTCTAATAGAAATAAGAAATGAACTACACTTCCCCAGCTGTCACAAACAACATACATTCAATAAACTCCATTTCATCCGTTTTGTTTTTAATATATTTGGCAATCAAAGATCATTTTTGATTTCAATCATTTATGTACAGATCAGAATGTACAGAGGTCAAATTTACAGCAGGAAGCTGTAGTTCCACGGTGAGAGGGAAGGAGGGATGCGGTTTTTAAGTATTCCTGTTCCTTCATTCGCCCGTTCTACATCGAACAGCACGTGTGCATAGCTCAGACAGGTTCAGCAACACACACAATAAATATGCAGATGTAGCACTGTATATATGAACAACCCACAGACAGAAGCCTCACACACACACACACACACACACACACTCGTACACGGAGCTCACTTCGCACTGATGTTAAACTAAGAAAAAGGGTTTTCAAAATGAAAAGTTCAAGATAAATCTTCCATTACATCAGTAATGAGGCTCTTCAATTCTTTGGCTCTTATCTGGAACTTGTTGAACCCAAATTTCTCACATCTGTTGTATTTGTATTGTTTTGCTAAGAAATACTTCTGAGTAAAACTCTGATGAAAGAATGTTTTTTCTTCAATGACGGGAAACTTAACTGAATTTTACAGGAGGAAAATATTGTGTTGTTCATCCAGTTTTACTTTAAAAAGGATAGTTTTTTTTGAAGTGGGGTTCTGTGGAAAAGTTATGAATAAACAATATCTTGCCTGTTGTAGATAGCTCTTTGAAGGACTGAGCTCATGACAAGAAGCAGCGCCAAGACCAAAGTGGATCATTGCTGTGTTCAAACAGTAAATGATATTTTAGAAATCTTAACACCATTTTTTTTTGCATCACAGGAATTCTGACTGAAAGAAGATATTCAGGTAGCACAGGAAGTGCTACAGCTAGCTGCTGCTAGTGCCATTTGTGCTGGCAGATAACCGTGTACAGCAAAACAAATTATATAAAGGTTTTTAAAATAGTGTTTGCGAGTACTGCTATGAAACCTTTGAGCCTGGACTTGTCTTAAGAATCCACTTTAGTCTTGGACCCACTCTGACTAGTCATTAGCTCAACAATCTGGTCAGCATTAAACCATTTTTCTAAACAGAGGTCCTTCAAAGAGCAGTCTCTCAGGACAAATATGAGCATTTTTTACTTTGCTTTTTGTCATAAAGGCAAAAGAGTCCAACATAAACATCACAGAGAGCAGCAGCACCTCCTGCTGGTCTCTGTCTCAGATACAGTACTGAAGCTGATCAAGGCGGACACACTGAGGACTTTGGTGCATCATGGGACAATCAGGAGTGTTTTTCTTCACTTCAAAATAGCACGACAAGCGCAGTTTTGATTCATCAGTTCATATATTTATATATATATTTATATATTTATATCTATAAATCCATTCAGTGAGATATGTACAAAGTATGGCAGGAAACAGTTTTTATTTCTTTTTTTCTCAGCAGTAGTCATTGGCTCTACACTGTGTGGTCCGTCACGGCTCCAGTGATGGGAACGTTTCATGCTTATTAAGTCCATATCTGTGACCTGCAGCGCATTCTTTGACGTGGACCTGATCCAGATGTGTCCAGGAGCTTAAAGGAGTTCATCCACATTCTGGGTGACGTCCCATAGTGAGGGAGCGGGCGATCTCATCCCGGGGTCATGTGGCATTGACCTCCATGATGTGGTCGTCAGCAGTGGGCAGCACCAGGACCTGCTGGGTGTGGCTGTGGTTAAACACCTGTCCGGGGATGAAGGGCTCCAGACGCGGCATGGCCACGCCCCTCTGCTGCTGCTGGTCGCTGCTGCCCACAGAGTGGACGCTGCCCCGGCTGCGGATGCTTGCCGTGTCTGCCTGGTCGTCCAGCGTCTTGTCCAGCAACGACAGGCTGTCGTTCTCTACGCAGCTGTCTGTAGGTGGCGAGGAAATAAAACTCATCAGAGTGATCAGGGAGGGAGGAAACAGGTCAGCAGAAGCCTGTTAGCATCATCATCACTGACAATCACTAAAACAGCAGCTCAGGCACATCAACCAAACCAACTGTAGGTTCCATCTCAGTTCAGTAACACATTTGTGGCTTTTGGGTGGGGGAGGGTCTTACCAGGGTCTGGCTGTGGGGCTGGTGCAGCCGTGTGAGGAAGGTATTTCAGCACTTTGATCTTGGGGAAAGGCAGATGTCCTGCGAACAGTGGCATCACCTCGATCTGCACCTTGTGTGTGGCGTTGGCCTTCGTTGGCATCAGCACCATCCCTGAACTCTTCCCACACACGGCCCAGTTACTGCTGCTGTCAGCCACTGCATAAAGACAGAAGACCATGAAGGACTCATCTTGTGTTTGTTCTCACAGTAAGTCAGTGTTTCCCAACCCTGGTCCTCAAGGCACACTGCCCTGCATGTTCTAGAAGTTTCCCTGCTATGAGATCTTTAACTCCCCTGTGAGTTCCCTACATTCATCTGGGACCGTATGTTTGCTCCTCCAAGTGCTGATGTTTAGAGCAAACAACAATAAATCAGATCCTGTCTGTGGGGCAGTCAAATCCAGATCATTTTAAATGTTTGTGTAGAACTGAGTCCACAAAGCAAACTCTTTGTTCAAATGTACCTGACAGGAAATGATTTTGATTCTTATTTTGAGTTTGGGAGCTCTACCGTATACTGGGAACATTTGACACTTAAATAAGATCCACCTGTAGAAAATCTGACTGATGATGTTTTCTAAAGATAGTTAAAGCGAAGGGGGTGAATACATATATTTGTTCGACATTCAGTTTGATATTTTTTATAAAAATTAATATCTAATTTTCATATGGTAAAAGTTAATTTAACTAAACAAAGGTTCTGTTTATTTTTTGATGATGTTGGTAACTTACCTTCATACATGAGTTTGGTTGTTCTGAGTCCATCTGTGTCAGTTTTGCTGTCCTCTGTGATCTCCCCCTCTGAAAGCTCAGTCAGTCGGGTTACACACACCTCCAGTCTGCAGACTAAACCGCAGCGACAGTGCTGCTCACCAGCAGGAGGGAAGATCTCTGCTCTCACGCTGTACAGTGTCTGCCAGCAGGAACCACAGAGGGTTAGACACGTTCCACAACTCTCAGATAGTCTCGCAATCTTTAAATATTATCACTTATAAACTGAATAAAATCAGAAAACAAGAGTCGCTTTTCTTTTTAAGGTTTCACAAAAGACGATCAAAGGATTACTTGAGATGAAAAAGAAAACTTCTGGGATTCTTACAGTGACTCTCTCGAGCTGGAACTGGTAGTGGAACTGTTTAAAGGCATAGGTGTCCTGGTTAGTTGGAGAGAAGCTGGCAGAGAAAACACACTGTAGACAGGAAGGCAGGTCATCCTTCCACCTCACCTCCCACAGGCAGAACACACTGTGTTTACTACACAGAAGCTACACACACAGAACACACAACACAAAGAAAATCAATCATGTGTCAGATGTGTTCAGGTCCACATCCTCATCCTCTATTTGGTATTTCAGTTCTGAATTAGATTTTCTTCCTCCTCACCTGATGTGTTTTAGCATTGAAAGACTGTAGCTCAAGTGAAGCGTGTTCTTTTTCAGTCAGCTTCACTTCTGCCAGTGTGAAGTTCACATCTGACACGTTCTGCACACACACCTGGATGTACTTTCTGTGGAGGAAGGTCAAAGGTCAGACTGAGTGAACGAAGGTGTAATGTAAAGAAAGTCGTGAACGTTTAAAATAAGGAAATGAGGATGAATCTATGACACGTTTTTATTTTGTTTGATTTTTTTTTTTTACAGAACAAACTGATGGTTCAACGGCAAATAAAGACCAATCAAATCCAGGTTTAAGCTACCATTTTTAATTCATGTTGGAAATCCCAAAAACTAACTTTAGAAACAAAGTTTATGAATCTGTGGTGAGGTGGGCTCACCTGTTACCAGCAGAAAGCAGAGAGTGTTTGGTCTTGAAGGGGATGTAGAAGGTGAGGGTCAGCAGGGTGGAGTAAATCGACCATGGACAGTCGATGGACATCTGCAGAGACATTTTACAGCTAAATTTAATCATCTATTGGTTTTTTTAAGGCAGTTCTATTGAAGAACGGGATCAGATTTGAGCACAACTCCAGCTTTTTAAATGAGCAAACAGAATTAAGCTTTCCCTCTTTTTTTTTTAACTTCTCTCTTGCGTCATTCAGCCTCCCTCATGATCTGTAACCTCCCACCCACTCAGCGCCTGAATAACAGTTTGTCTCACCCGCTGGTCGATGGCGGTCATCGGTGTGTCAGGATGGCTGTAGCCGCGTGGTCGATGACGTATCTCCCCGTTTGTCAGCCTCTCGTTAGCCGGCCGCTCGGACCCGGACGGGATAAAGCACAAAACCTCTAACAAGAACTCCAGCGTGTGGTAGGGAGGGGTGGGAGGGAGGCTGATGCTGGTCACCTTCTCAGAGGACTGGATGGAGAGGATACTTTCACACACCAACTCTGATCATGCGATAGAGACAAGGATGACTGTTAGTCAGTAAAACATTTGTTTCCAGTCAATGTATTCTAAACAAAACAATCCTGTCCGTGTCTTAAAGTGTTCATGTGGTCACCAACCAGCAGTGGGTCTGCTGATGCGGGCAGTGCAGCTGTTGGAGGGCAGGATGGGCATGGTGTCAGAGTTACTGAGCTGCAGAGCATCTCCTTTCTTCACAGTGTAATGACCCGTCAACAGAGTGAACTTTACCATCTGAGGCAGACCTGCCAACAGGGGCTCTGAGGACACAAACAACACTTCCATGAGCAAAACAACTGAAAAATAACCAGATAGACAATCTACACTTATAAAAATATTGAATTAGGAAACATTTATTATTCTGCTCTCGCTGCAGTTTTTAATCTAGGAATGTTTTTATGAATATGAACTGTTAATATATTTTGTTCTTGTTGGAGAACAAGTTGAGTTGCTGTGAATAACATGTTATAAAAATATTTTACTCCGACTAAACTTTCAGTGTTGAACCTAATCATAGTCTAGATGTCTAGGGTCACTCTATAATGAGCGGAATACTCACTGGGACATTACAACAGTTTTCTCTGAACATATTCTAATATTTAAATGAAATCTTCAATCTCTGAAATTTCAATCATCAGTAGTGTCACAAAAACCTTCCTGTTTTACTCGAATAAACCTCTCAGACCTGAGAGTGGCTCCACGGTGAGCTGGGGCTCCTGAGAATACACTTCGTATCGGACCGATGGATAGATGTGAGACTGGACGAACTGAACTTCACCAACTGTGGCACAAAGCTGCCGCAACATGTAGGAACCTGGTTGTCCACTCTGAGGAGAACACCAGAGGACAGATGAGGACAGCAAGAGTTCAACAATAAACAAAGACCTAAATGCAGTAAAGACCATCTTACAGGTGCTGTGAAGATGATGCTGTTATTTCCAGGCTCTAGCGTTATGTCCTGCACCTTCAGCATCTGTGCTCCTTCCTTCATAGCAACAGTGGGGGGGCTCACACAGTTGGGCGTTTCCGGTGGTGAGTTACTTTCATGGCGACGGATGAGCAGGTGAGTGTTTTTGCACACCACTCCTGTGGAGTTGAGAGCATTGTCTGAAGGGCTCCTGTCCTGAACCTCGTCCATGTCCAACACAGGGCGAGGAGCCGCGGAGGAGGGAAGACCCGCTGGTGAGTTACCCAGGTTAAACTCTATTGTTCCAGAGTTTGTATGTCTCTGAGCTCCCTTGGACCTCCCAAGAGTCCCCCCGTGATCCACGTCAAAGTGAATGCTAGCAGCTAGTTGCTGTATGTGCACTGAAACGGGCATCAGAGACTTCAGAATGAGCTCCACCTGCAGGATGCCTCCAGAGTGCACCGAGGCTGTCGCAGGATGGAACTGGAGTCGAGTCAGCTGGGCGAAAACATTCATGCTGAGAGACACTTTGTGAGCTAGGGACAGAGAGAATAAATGGGGTTAGGTGTAGGCTTTTGCATTTGCGAAAACAAAGTATACAGATTAATCATCACCAGTTGATTAGATTCAGAAAATGTCTTTAAATTTCAACATCTTGCTTAAACCAGTAAAGAACATGTAAACTTACAGATGTCTCCAGACTTGCCAGCAAACGACAGAATTTCCTGGAAGAAGTGCTTTCTTTCATCAGTAGTGAGATTCTCATCACCAGCCAACAAGGTACTTGTTTGCAAGTAGCTGCAGCTGCTCATCAAGGAAACCAAATATGAATGTGTTGTGCGATAAAAACTTTTATCTCAGTGATGACCCTGCTTGCTTCAACACCACCTGAAAAGACTTCACCTCACAATCAGACTGACCTTAAGTATTACATTTTTCCAAGTTCATTTTTAACAGGTATTATTAATAAACAGATTTAGCACCGAAACATTTTGGTCATGTTCTCAGTCAAGTCCATCCGAATTTTTCCAAGTTGTACAAAGTTTTAAAGGAGACGATTGAGTTTCTGTTAGAAAACACAGCTGAGAGAAAATACAAAACTTAGTGTTAGTTCTCAACTTTTTTATTTATACTTTTATTTATTAATGTCTAGCTTGATGTCACCAATCACTCTGAAGAAGTGATGAGATATATGACTAAGTAATGGCAGGTTATTTATAAACCAGCCAAATAATATGGGCTGTTTTTGTTTTTTCCTTTTCTATCTGGTCCATATGTATAAAAAAAACACTAGTTCAGATTTTTTACAAGTTTTAGATAGCAGTTTGAGCAACCTAAGTTAAAAAAAAAAAAAGAAAGTTTAAATTTAACCGGACTGACAAGCTATTGATTAAGGATCTACAACACTTTGAAAAGATAGAAGTCAAATCGTGCCGTCATATTTTTAACTCTCACAGCCTCAGCTGTAGCCACTTTACATAAACAAACACACCCATAAAGTTCTGATCACTTACAGAGGGCTCGACACAAAGCGCTGTGGCAACTACTTCTGACTGGGAGCGATGCACAAGACGGGGTCTCAACAGGTGATAAGAGTTACAAACAACGCAGAAATGAGACGCGAGAATGGGCCTTCTCATTAGACTGTTTCTCTAAACTAAGGCTGTTCAAAAAGCTATCTACAACTTAAAATATAATTAGTTGTTCCAACTACAAAAGATGTGAAAAATCCCTTTAGTGCAACTTCCAAAAGAAAACATAGAGCCATGTTTTTATACTCGAGCAGGTTAAAAAGTCTTTTCTAAAACGTGCATCATGTATTCAGAAAGAAAAAGGGGAACAGGGTTGTTCTTTCCTTTTGCTGACAGTATTACAGTTTTACCACCATGAAGATCATTTATTGCAGTAGAAGGATACTCTTCAGTTCTGCCCAGCAGTTTCTGACACTCAGCAATCTGTCTCCTGGTATGAGTCACGGGGAGGCTCCACCCTTCAGATACGTACGACTTCAAAGCCTCCTGCAAGAAAGTTTCTGCCCGCTCAGGATCTCCTTTCCTCCTATTGAATCGCACACACATATACACAAACACATTGCACAACTTGTAAGTTTAGACAAATAAATCTTTTAGTAGTTGTTTAGAAATGTAACAGCCAGATAAAAAAAGGTAATAACATTAAATTTCCCACTACACAAACTGTTAACTATCAAGGTATTTTTTAAAATTATTTATTCAGTTTAATCAGACTAGTTTTTCTGATCTGCTTGTGTGTTTGTTAGCTGACACGGACTGGTAGCTCTTGTGAACAGGAAGCCAAAAACAACCTGAAACAGCACGTTAGGTGTGCTTGACCTTTCAGACAAATGTAGGACCTGACAGCAGCTTCGCACTTCCTTACATGTGGAACTCAGACAAGCTTTTCCCCACCAGCCTGGCTGACCTCATCCGGCCGATGGCTTGATACATTTCCATAGCAGCATGAGAGAGTTCCTGATGCAAGACGGAGCCAATGACGTGGTGACGGAGAGGAAAAATTAAATTAAAAAATCAACTCTTTCAAGGATATTACATCAGAAAATGAATTGATTGAAAAAACTGGTGCAAGAGTTCCTACTTCAGCAACAACTAAACACTGATGCATGACTGTTACTTACGAGATAGTGTCTTTCAAATGCTTCTACAGATGATAAAGCTTCTTTCAGCTTTTTGTAGGGGCTTTGCAAACTGTTGACTGTGAAGGAAAAAGAAGGCAGGTTAAAAACAATGTCTGTCTGTTTTTTAGGTTAAAGACAAAGTGGTTCATTAGAATAAATCAAATGTAGGGACTGCCTACCTGCTAAATACTGATTCTTGGCTATATTTTTATTATTTCTGCATTCACAAACACTCGGAGGAGTCCTCTGAACTTTTGACTCACAAACCAGCTTCAATACTCCTGAGCAGGACTTTGTTTTATGACTGTTTTACTAAAACCCCCACAGCACATCTGCTGCTACTCTTATCAGCAACCACAGATGGTACTGAAGAAATGTATAGGTTGTCTTAATTACTGATTTTAAATACAATAAACATTCTGTAGGTTTTTCTTAGGTGAATATTGATATATTTTATAAGCTATTGTGTGATTGTTTTCATGAATGAAATG